>JAHWFP010200200.1:1100-13317 GCA_023313725.1 Lithobius niger
GAGTTGAGGAGAATGATTCAATCTTCAGCCCGCCCTAATGCCTGCGCATGCCATCGTTCAGTGGAACTGCCAAAGTTATCGGACCCATGCCGAAGAGCTGCGGCTGCTTTTGTCGCATTGGCGACCTCTGTGCTGCTGTCTACAGGAAACCTGCTTTAAGGCGTCAGATAATCCGGTTGTTCGAGGTTATTCTGTCTACCGTCTGGATGCTGACCCTGTGCCAAGTGCACATGGTGGTGTTGCAGTGCTGGTTCAACACTCTCAGCCGCATGCCAGTGTGCCTCTGCACACTAGGCTTCAGGCGGTAGCAGTTAGTTTCTTTCCACTTCGATATTACTGTCTGTTCGCTTTATTTGCCACCGGATGAGGTCTTTGGGGTTGGTGATCAGGAGGACCTGGTCCGCCAGCTTCCTGCCCCTTTTCTGTTGCTGGGCGACTTTAACAGCCACCATGTCCAGTGGGGGGGACCTCTTACAGACAACAAAGGGAGGATCCTTGAGGAGTGGATGCAGAGGGGGTCTGTTTGCATCCTGGACTATGGAGCCATGACACACTGTAACCTGGCCACGCGGGATTTAGCCTTTTGCTCGCTGGCCATCCCAGTTCACTTCACTTGGCGTGTCACTGCCGATCTGCATGGAAGCGATCACCTCCCCAATGTGTTGTCCACAACACAAGGGGGTTCTTTGGCTTCCAGGCCAGCCCGGTGGGCGCTTAAACGTGCTGAATGGTCAGCTTTTGCTGAGGCTGCTGTATTTCAGCGTGCGGTTGAGGACTTTTCTGATGTGGATGAACTTTATACTCATTTCGCTGACGTGGTCCTTGCTGCTGCTCATGCTACTATCCCGCGTACGTCCACTCCGTGGTGGACACCTGCTTGCGGGCAGGCCATTCAGGCCCGCTGGCGAGCGTTGCGTGCATTTACAGTCAGCCCAACTGCTGACAACTTTGTAGCCTTTAAGCGCTGTCGTGCCCGTGCCAGGTTTGTCATCCGCGAGGCTAGACGTGCTTCGTGGGCAGTTCATGTTTCGTCGATCACGTGTCCACGCCTTCTCAGCAGGTGTGGCGGAAGGTGCGCTAGATCTCGGGGAAGACCGTGCCTTCCCCGGTTTCACATGATATACCGTGATCTCTTCTGTGCCGACTGTCTAGCGTCTGCGTTTGCGCAGGTCTCGAGTGATAACCATTATGATCCTGGTTTCCTCAGAATAAAGCGTAGTGAAGAGGCTCACCCTCTAGACTTTCGCTCTGACGGGCTAGAGGAGTACAATTTACCGTTCACCAGGCAGGAATTTGTTTCAGCTTTGTCCAAGTCGCATGACTCCGCCCCAGGGCGTGATGATGTTCACTATCAGCTGTTGAAACATCTGCCTCTTGCCTCCCAGCAGTTCTTGCTGGAGATGTTCAACCGTGTGTGGGCAGAAGGCTCTGTTCCGGCAGCGTGGAGGACAGCAGTGGTCATCCCGATTGTGAAACCGGGCAAAGACCCTACTGCTCCTTCCAGTTATCGCCCAATCGCTCTGACTAGCTGTGTCTGTAAACTTATGGAACGGATGGTCGGTGAGAGGTTGGTCTGGGTGAAGGAATCACGGGGATTCTTATCTGCGTCCCAGTGCGGCTTTCGACGGTTTCGGTCAACCATCGATCATCTGGTTGCCCTTGAATCGGATGTGAGGGAGGCTTTTCGCCTGCGTCAACATCTGGTTCAGGTTTTCTTTGACTTGGAGAAGGCGTATGATACGACGTGGCGTTATGGGATTCTCCGTAATCTCTATAACTATGGCTTGAGGGGAAAGATGCCACTGTTGCTTTCTGCTTACCTCTCAGGCCGTTCTTTTCGCGTTCGTGTCGGGGCGACTCTTTCCCGCCCGTTTGTCTTGGAGAATGGTGTACCTCAAGGAGGTGTTCTTAGTGTCATCTTGTTTGCTATAGAGATCAACCCCATTGCTCAGCAAGCTGCTGTTCCCCAGTCATTGTTTGTCGATGACTTCGGCCTGCACTTTCGGGCAGCTCGCAATTAACAAAGTCCAGACCTGGGCGGTACGTAATGGTTTCGGTTATCTCCGGAGAAGACTGTGTGCATCCACTTTTGCCGCCAACGAACACTGCACCCGGATCCTTGCCTGTACTTGGGACAGGCACAAATTCCTGTTGTCCCACAGGCACGTTTCCTGGGTCTGGTGTTCGATTCCAGGTTATATTGGCTTCCACACTTGCGTCAGCTTAAAGACAAGGCTTTGCGGGCGTTTAACACCTTGCGGGTCCTGTCGGGCACTTCATGGGGTGCCGATCGCACTGCCATGTTGCGCCTCTACCGAGCCCTTGTCCGCAGCAAACTTGATTATGCGTGTATGGTCTATGATTCGGCTAGTGACTCCACTCTCCAGATGTTGGACACTGTGCATCACAGTGGCCTGCGTGTGGCGACTGGGGCGTTTCGAACTTCTCCAGTGGTCAGCCTCTATGCTGAGGCCTCGGAGGCACCTTTGGCCATTCGTCGGCGACAGCTTGCCATTCAGTATGCTGTGCATTTGCGTGCTGTGCAATCCAGTCCTGCTTGGTCCATGGTTTTTGGACCAGACTTGCGAAGCGGTAGACGCAGGGTGGGTAAGGGTGATTTCCGCGATAGGCTCTAGCAGTCCTGTCAGGAGATAGCCTTTGAACTGCCCTGCGTCTTGAGGCTTGGGAGAATGCCAGTTGCCCCTTGGCTTGTCCCAGGTGGCAGTTTCATTTTTGCTCTGGGGTCCCTCCCGAAGGGTTCCACTCTACCAGCAAGGTACTTACAGGAGTTCCGGCGGCTGAGTTATCAGTACGCTGGTTATCAGCGCCTGTTTACTGATGGATCGAAGTCAGACATTGGCGTGGCGTGTGCTTGTGTGTGTAAGGGAGTAACGGTTGCCCATCGCCTTCCATCAGGCTATTCCGTGTTCTTTGGGGAGATGAGGCTTAATGGCGCGTCGACAGCTTGGTCATTAGCGCCAACCTCAGTCACAGTACAGTGGTCCGGGTTGCCACTGCACCACACATTACAGAGCTTCAGGGCACGCATTTCATTATCTTTAGTGATTCCATGAGTGCCCTGGAGTCCTTGGCGAATTACAATCCTCAGAACCCCTTGACACAACGTGTCCAAGCTTTGCTTTCCCGCTTGCCTGGCCAGCGGAAAACCGTGCTTTTCTGCTGGATCCCGGGCCATGTTGGGATAGCAGGGAATGAACAAGCTGATTCTGCTGCAAAGGGGGCCCTTTCTGGCCCTCTTGGTAGGGATCTCAGCCTTGTTCCCTCAGATGCCTTTCCAACTCTGCGTCTGAGGTTACACGCTTCTAGGCAAACCTTGTGGGACAGACAGGACGGTAATAAATTACGGGCCATTAAAGGCACTGTCGAGGAGTGGCACTCGGCGTGCCGCCGCAGTCGCCGTGAGGAGGTTGTGTTGGCCCGTTTGCGAATTGGTCACACCCGACTTACTCACTGTTTCGTTTTGCGGGGGGTTGACCCTCCTGAATGTTATTGGTGTCGACGGCCACTTACGGTTCGGCACTTACTTGTTGATTGTCGCCATCCTGATGGGGTGTTCGTCGTCGTTTCCATCTTCCGCATGACATTGCGCGTCAGTTGGGCGATAAGTCTGTCCTCCTGTCCGGTGTTTTTCAATTTTTCCAGGAGGTACAGATGTATGACAAGATTTAGATTAGGGGTTTGAATAACATCTCTGTAATGTATGGTGCAGTGGCAACCCGGACCACTGCATGTGACTGAGGTTGGCGCTAATGACCAAGTTGTCGACGCGCCATTAAGCCTCAATCCCCCCCCCGTTACCATCGTTCTCTATTCACGTCGTAGGAAGGCTTACTACTCTTCCCCTACTACGCATCTTTGGATTACAGTTCGACTTATTTGTGTTGTGCTCCGCCAGTTATTTGTACGAATATCATCTTACGTCGTGAGCCGTGCAATTGTTTTTTTTTTTCCCTCTCGTGCTGTCTTTTTAGAAGGTTCCGAGCAACTTGTAATGCCTTTTCGCAAGTCAACAGCCGGCCAGTTAGCTCCTGTTAATCGCCAATTAGCACGTCGTGCTCATCTTGCAGCGGTTCGCTTACGACAACTGCGCGACAACGCCGTGCATCAAGTCACGATCCCTCGGACGTCTTCCCCTGTTGTTCGTCGTGTAACTTTACAGATGGGCAGCTTCCATCGGCCTGCCACCCCGCATCCAAAAGGAAGGCGCTCGGCCCAGCCAGTGGTTCGTCAGCAGGGCGGCGCCAGCCAGCGGGAATCGCAGCTTCTGCTCCGCGTGGGCGCAATTTTACTGCTGCTGTAGTCCGCGATGCTCTGGCTGCCTCCCACGCCCAAGGCTGATTATCCATCAAGCGTTTTTCTGCAAATCGCCAGTTCCAGCTGCGCACCACCTGCACGGTTTTTGTGCGATGAGTTTTTGTCGGCATTGAGAGCAGCTTTGCCATAGTTGACAGAGTTGATGAGACGATGTTTCCACCTGCAATACCCTGTTATTCAGGACTATCGGTTTGTAGCACTGTCACAAACCCCGGAAGCATCGGGACGCGCGCTGTCGCTTCCAGCTACATCCGCCATAGCGACACGCTCTTCTCTCGCCGTGAAACCACTGCAATTTGTCGACAGATGCGTCGGAAGCGATTTATTGCGTGTTGCTGTCGACTCGTTCGAAGATGGACTGGCCAGATTGTTGCCACATAGCGAACCGTTTTGGCCAACGTCGCCTCCTCCCTGCCCCCCCCCCCTCAGCACCTCGAACATTATGCGCCTACTGTCGAAGATGTAACAGTCGTTACCCTCGACCCAAACTAAGACTATTGGTGGTAGCCCAGATACGACCATCACGGACTTTTAGGCCATGACTGTCTCCGCCGTCTCCATTGGCTCCGCCAGCTGTTCCGCCGGATTTGATTGACTTGGCATCAAGTGATGATGACTTTTCAGCCGATGTGCCGGTTAGTGTTCCATCAGTTGCTGCAACAGCCGCCGATTGTTTAGTGGCCATTGCCGATGTGATCGACCCTCCGCCCACGCCGGGATTGGAATTTTTACGTAACGCCGTAGATCAGCTGTGCCTAGACTTGGGGCCCAGTACCGATGCTGTGGATTAAAGGGCCCCAGATCAGGGAAAGTAATGTGCAGCGGCCGAAGCCATCAGGTGGTATTCTCCAAACTTACTATTAAATTTTGTTTCCCTTTAATATATTTTTTATTTACATCATGGTATGCAAAGAGTTTTTTGTTTTGTTTCATTGTTTGGTGTTGGTTTACGGCTTTTTGCCAAGATGCCCCATGTGTTTCCTGATTGTGCGCCGCCCCTACTAATAATGTTAGGGTTGTCGATTATTGTGTGTTGTAATCAAATTATGATTTATGTATTGATTAACCTCCTGCAGGGTCGGAAGTCCCCCAGCCGTATATTGTGTTTATAAATTAAGTTGGCTAGCCCGTGTTTGCCCTAGGTTCTGATTTGAATTCTGACTCGCCATTAAACGAATTAGTGATTTGGGCAGTTATAAGTAGACGTCCTGATTTTCAATTTAAAAAAAAAGCATGGTGGCCTGAATACCCGAGAACTGATTCCATTTATTTTAACAGTTTCAATGGTAAACGAACCACCCGGATTTAACCCATTTCACGGGAGGGAAGGGAAAACGAACCACTCCACTTGAAAATGTAAGAAGTTTTCCCTCGTTTTATTTTCTCGCCACGTGCGAACTTAGGCTATAGATTAATTCAACAAGTCCGCAATTATAATTGGCAACTTATTAACTTTCGATAACAAAATATAAACTTACGTAGGTTACTCTAGCTCTCATACACGGGTCCGTCACGGTGCTAGCAGGTGCTGGGAAGACGCATATGGTTAAGAGTAATAATACTCTCTTACACGAGGCAGGGCGAATGAGGGAGAGAGCAGTCTTGCATGCACACTTCTAGCTAAGAGTAGTTAAGCGTGATTAGTTGAGTGAGAGATCATGTGAGCTAGAATAACTACACCGCTTCGAATCGTATCTGCGTGACGTCACATAGTAACAAGTTCATGGAAAATTGCCATAGACGGGAGTGTAATTTAAAGCTACAACGACAATTCACACCGTTTCTGAAATGTTACCATTCTGGTAGATAACATGGAAACCAGATTTCGCGCATTAGTAAATGAAATATATATCTGCTCCGGGGCAAATTCTTAGTTAGGTTTCTGAAGTTTAGCCACAGTGAATGTAAGGGTATTATTTTTTTAAAGGGGGGGGGGGAATTAGCAACTCCTCTTATGATTTTGCCAATTAGTTTTAAAAATGACAATAGTGCTTCCAGCATTTTAAGCTATTTTAGTGCCCGTTCCTGGCCTCAAGTGAACATAGAAGCAACAAATTGTCAAGCAAAATGTCGATTTTGCTTGATAATTTTATTTTTTTTTTGGGGGGGGGGGGGGATTGAGGCTTAATGGCGCATCAACAACGTGGTCATTAGCGCCAACCTCAGTCACAGTGCAGTGGTCCGGGTTGCCACTGCACCACACATTACAGAGATGTTATTCAAACCCCGAATCTAAATCTTGTCATACATCTGTACCTCCTGCAAAAATAGTGCCAACCCCATTCACAGTGCAGTTAGTCCGGGTTGCTACTACATCAACCTCGTTACAGCGATATTAAAAACAAACCCCTAATCAAAATCATATCTGTGGTGTTGTCAGCGAGACACCACAATGGTGCATTCAAATTAGGTCCATGTTGACCTCCCTAGACTTTCCTAACACACACTGCTAGGTAGCTATGCTTTTTTTTAATGTTTTATATGCCATACGTCATGTAGGTCACATCACCACTGTAAATAGTATTACACAAGCCTCACGGTTGTAAACTTGTCACTTCAGTGGTAGCCTACACCAGTATGTCGTCACTATGCCCATGCAAAATCACAACCTGACCTATGGGCATTAATGTTAATTTTAAAGCTAACTTGTTAGGTTCTTCAACCACAACTGTGCTTCGAATGAACAATGAATGTGGTGTGCGGTCAGAAACCCTACAATGCGAACTTTTGAAGCAGACCCTGGATTTAAAGGCTATAACATCCTTAGCTTTATCCCTTGAATCTGCTGAAATTGATCAGAGCGTTATTCGGGCCTACACTAAGTCGGTTAATTTTATATCTGAGGAGCACCAGGTCAAAACGCAACATGTCCACTTTTGTAAAAAAAAAATCAGTTATGGCTGCCAAGTGATAGAGAGGCATCAAATCCACCTTCTAAAATACCCAGTGTGGTCAAAATGCAACAAAGACCCTCAGTTTTAATGCTATGAAAACAGCAGACCAGTTAAAAACGCAACACTAGTTCGTCGTAAACCAGTACTTAACGCAACAAGTAACGCAATAAGCCAATCCGAGCGCTTACTTTTGTATCACATGATCAACAATGGCAGCCTCCATGCTCTGTTAGCTTCATGTCTACAACAGCTGAATAATACGCATTTTAATCCAAATTAAATGAGTTGTACGATTGTTTTGGAATGTACGAATGTTCTACTACAGTAGGGGAGGCCTCACAAGGATCCAGAAAGCGTAGTTCCACTGGACGAAAAAGAGAAAAAGCAAAGCAAGAGCGGTAAGTTCATGTTGTTAGGCACACGTGTTCCTCGACTTTGTTATTAAGCAGGCGTTACCCAATACGACTTTGTATAACGACTAAACAATACTGTTAATGTGAGCTGAAACAATCATCTTAATAATGGAGTCTTGTTTGGTTGATTTTATAAGCGTTCCAACTTTGTGTGTTTTTACAGCTATTTAGACCCAGATCCCGGTCTGACAAAGTTTCGACGGCCATGTTTGCACCGTACCGACAAACTTCAGTGTTTAAGCATATCTCAAGATGACATTAAAAGACTACAGAAATCTTTGTACAGAACTTCGAGTGAGCAGAACAAAATAAAACACTGGCAACTCTAATAATTGACCGACCTCCTAAGAGGAATAGACATCGCTCTACAAACCCCGGAAATGGAAAACCACACAAAATTCAGTTGACGTACAAGGTAGGTTTCTACGCTGAAGTTTTAAATGAAAATTATATGAACTGCCTCACTGTTAAACCATTGAAAAATTATTAATAATACATTCGTTTGTTTCCTGTAGGTTTCACATGAATACAGCAAAAAGCGTTCATTAGTATGTTTGCAAGGCTATGTTTCAAGCTATCACGGGTATTACATCTACTAGAAGACTGCAACCAAATCTGTCTTGTCTGGTGACGGTGTTCAAGAAAAGAGAGGAAGACAGAAAAAGTAACTGAAGTGTTCATAGAAAAAACAGTGTACAAGCATTTTTAAATGGGCTGAAGTGTTCTGAAAGCCACCATAACCACAAAAAATCAAAGAGAGTGTATTTGCCTGGTACTATGACTATTCGAAAACTGTATAATGACTCAGTTGGTGATGATCTAAAGGTCAAACGGGAAATGTTCCGCATTATATTTTCAACGGAATTTAATATAGGCTTCTCATCGCCAGCGTCAGATGTCTGCAGCCTATGCACCCGTTTAGGAAAACGAGAAGAAACAGATGTCGCGAAAAAGGCTGAACTTATGATTGAAATGCGTGCCCACAAAAAACGTGCAGATGGTTTTTTTTTAGCAGTTAAAGAAGGTAGAACCAGACTCTAAGACGTTTTGCTTCGACCTGCAACAAGTTCAGCCACTGCCAAAATCACTGATACAGGAAGCATTTTATGCTCAACACATCAGCTATTATCCGCTTTGCTGTGTTGGTGTTAATTCGCTAAACCATGTGTTCTACACATGGACCGATGCTCAGTCACGTAGAGGAGCAAATGAAGTTGCTTCAGCTATTTTTCATTTCAAGATAGAGGTTGATTTGTCAGGTTGCAAGAAGCTACGACTCTTCGCTGATGGGTGTGGAGCCCAAAATAAAAACAACCACGTGAAATGGGTGGCTATTTTACTTGCAGTTTCGGGCTCCAATGAATCTTAACGAAATAACAGCCACATTTCCCGTGCGTGGGCATTCGTTCCTTCCTGCGGATAGAGTGTTTGGAAGAGTGGAGAAAGAGCTAAAAAAAACATATGTACAATACCTTCGGACAGATTCGTGCACTCGGAACGGATTGGAAGCTGTACAATTTAAGGATGCTACGACAACTTACAAAAACGTTGACCAAATCAGTCAGATGAAGAGATTGGTAATCACGAAGGATGATGATGGGACGGTTTCCATCACACCAGAAAGGTATTACAAAAGTGATACTGGATTACCCACAACTTTGCTAAAACGAGGAAAACACCCAGAGCAATTCGTATTGAAAGACATGGAACTTTTATCACACGTGTCTGCTGAGAAACGAAAAGATGTTCTTGGGCTTCTTCAAAGAATTTTTGGAAACAACTGGAGGCAAAGCCCTGAACTTCAGTGGTACGTTGAAACATTAAAACCAGGACCTCTTCCTCCAATCCATCATGAAGATTCTGATGAGCCATGTATGTGTACTGAGGAAGCATTAAGGATTTAGTTTAAGGATTTAAGATCAGCTTTATGCCTGTGTTTAGTTTAGGCACTATTCTATTGTAATATTTCGAAGAATTCAATACATTAATAATTAAAACAAAATGCAACTTGTCCTTTTATGGCTAATACAAAATGCAACTTGTCCTTTTATGGCCAATACAAAATGCAACTTGTCCTTTCATGGCGAATACAAAACGAAACATGTCACTGCACTGCTTCAAATTGCAACATGTCCAAACTTAAACTAATTATTTCCATGTTTAGCAAGTTTCAGGATTTCCATCAACCACACTCCTATTTTAATATGTTATTACGTGACTTAATTATACATAATTCGGAAATTTTGTGCCCAATGGAGCTTTTTGCCATTTCTTTCAAAATGCGTTAGTTGGGTCGTGCTGCGTTTTGACCTGGTGCTCCTCATCTAAGAAACCAGTTAAGACTCATATTCGTAGCAAAAGATCCAAGGATTTTATCTGCTATTGCTGCGAAAAATACGGTCACGTCAAAACCAGATGTAAGTACAGAGATTACACTTGTGACAGATGCCATACCGACTGTTCGCCATTTAAAAATTATGTGCAGAAAGTCAAGTAGCAGTAATTCAAATAAGTCTATACTAAAACGTATGAACGGTCAAAACCCAGTTCAAGCACTAGTTTTAAAGCTAGGCCTAAAGGTAAACTGAAGTATAGTTACAAAAAGAAGGTTCGTAAACTAGAACGCAAAACTGACAGGGTGTTGACAGGGTGTTGAAACCGACAATTCAGAGTCTGTTTTTGAAGCCGACAGCAAATCGGAAGATGATTATATATTACAAAACAATACTCTTGGGATAAGTCAGGCTGCAGACCAAAGTTTAGTTCCCCTTCACACCAATAAAATAGTTATTGTAGTTAATTCCATGAAAATCTGTAAGTGGAACATGCCAGTTTGCCTCAATGGAGTTAATCTTGAAATGGAACTTGATTCCGGGGCACACGCTACAATAATCCCTATTGAGTGGCATAAGAAATATTTTGCGGATTGTGCTCTCAAGCTCAGTCCACTACTCTATCCACTCATACACCGATGGAGTTGAAAACACGATATATTCTGACAGTCTTAAGGTAAATGTCAAAGGTCAAACTGAGCACTTGAGTGCTTTAGTTTCCAAATTGTATAAACCCGCTCCAATGGGAAAAGATTGGTTGTCAATCTTCAGTTAACTGTGGTCCTTTTTACGACCTGCAAACGAAAGTTAAAACAAGCATCACATTTGTTGATAATGCAGAAATAGTTAAAGGGTTCCCAGAATTGTTTAGCAAGGGAATGGGAAAGTTCAAAAACTTTAAAGCTAAGATTCAATTAAAGGCTGATGCTAAACCAGTTTATTGTCGTGTTCGACCAGTTCCATTGGCACTTAAAGAAAAAGTCAACCAGGAGATTAGGCGCCTAGTGGCTTAGGAATTCTGGAGCCTGTGGAGACCTCACAGCGGTGGACGCCAATCGTCATAGTTCATAAAGCTAATGGAGAAATCAGTTTTTTTTCTTTCGTTCTCTGTATTGTGGTGTCGTCAGTGAGACACCACAATGGTGCATTCAAATCAGGTCCAATATGTTAACCTCCCTAGACTTTCCTAATACACACCGCTAGGTAGCTATGCTATTTTGTAATGTTTTATATGCCATACGACATGTGACCATGCAGGTCACATGACCACTGTAAATAGTATACAGGGTGATTCGTAAAGTACTAAAATATAGGCCTATAAAATGTAGGTATATACTATAGGGATGCCTAATTTTATTAGCACATGAAACAAAAACCTTTGTTTAATCTAATAAAGGCTTGCTATGTACATCCCTTTAATTACTTGTGCCGTATGGTATCAGCACGATGGGGCTTCTCCCCACTCTGGACGCAATCCAACCACTCCTGCACATTGCGTCCAGAGTGGGGAGGAGCCCCATCGTGCTGATACCATACGGCACAAGTAATTAAAGGGATGCACATAGCAAGCCTTTATTAGATTGAACAAAGGTTTTTGTTTCATGTGCTAATAAAATTAAGCATCCCTATAGTATAGGCAGGCCTACATTCATAGGCCTATTTTTCAGTACTTTATGAATCACCCTGTATACTATTTACAGTGGTCATGTGACCCGCATGGTCACATGTCGTATGGCATATAAACCATTACAAAATAGCGGGAACAGGAGTGGTTGGATCAAACCTTTGGTGGCAGGTGGATTGGGAGGGGAGGAGCAGTATAATGGCTACCCAGAAGTCCTGATCTAACCCCTCCTGACTGCTTCCTATGGGGCTGTGTGAGGAACAGGCTAGGCGCAGTACATCACCTGGGGACCGTTTAAACAATTGCACTGGATATGATTGAGGCTTCGCCATTACATTGCAGCTTAAGACGGACACTTCGAAAATGTAGTGTTGAATTAAGGTGGATGAGGCTTAATTTCATTCAGAGTAGTGTATGCCCCTTAGAGACCACCCTCTTTCACGCTCGTCCTATGGGTTCGATCATTCTGATAGGGGGGGGGTGTGGGTTAACGTATCGATTGGGGAAGTTTGGTGACCGTAGGTGTATTACGTGATGGTCATCGGTCAGTTGGCAGTTAGTATAGGCTTGAGGTAAGCACCCCCCGGATGCTGGACGGGTTAAGGGGGGGGGGGGGGG
>JAHWFP010200204.1:760-13897 GCA_023313725.1 Lithobius niger
ACAATATACACCACTTTATCGGTACAAACTATTACAAACCGATAAAGCTGACCGACTTGTCCCAACTTTCACTTGGGAACATGGACAGGTAGCACAACCTGCCATTCTAGAGAATACATACATGATAATCTGTGAGCACATGTAGATGTAATACTGACTGGCCAACTGCAAGTCATTCCCGACTGGAGTGGAAAGGCCCGAGAGGTAGGAGGTGCTGCAACTAAGCACGTCCCCCAAACAGTGCACCCCTTTCACGAAGGCAGCCATTCCCGTGAAGCTTTCGGAAACACCACACTCATAACCTAACCGTCTGGTCCGGGCCCGACGACGCTTTGCGTGTGTCCATATTATATGGCATGGATCCAATAATGTTGACATACATTTTTTTTTTTTTTTTTTTTTTTTTTGTACTTGGCTCCAGCCACATTCCATTGGAAACCGGCTGTTTGTTTCACAAATAAAATAAAAAAATTAACTGTATTAACTCGATCGGCCCGTGTCATACCGAGACGATTAAGCTACCAGAAAATAGTTAAAATAAGAAAACTACTTTCCCACGCACAGACACATCGCGGTTTCGTCACACAAAATTAACGCTCCACCGTCTGTCTGATCGGCCGATCGTGTTCACGAACGGCCGACGCACACTGTAAGCGTCACACATCACGATTCCATCGACGCACACACTGAACGAAATGCCGTTAATAAACACGAAGTCGGTCGTGTCTACAAACTGCTCATCACAACCTCCATGGTGGCACACTTCTCTTGGATGGAAAACAATAGCCAATTCGCCACCCGTCCGCCATTGACCCGGCGGACTGTCCGCCGGTCACCAGCCCGCCATTGTCCCGGACTGGGCCGCCGGTCACCAGCCCGCCATTGACCCGGACAGGGCCGCCGGTCACCCGGACTGGAACGATGTCCGCAGCACTAATAAACAGCCGCCGGAATGCGGGACCCGGTGGACCAACAAACATTCAAAACCGTCGAAACACCTTTCTGCGTCGCCAGTGTCGATTACTTCACCACAGCCGCTTGGTCGGCTTTCCATCCCCTCTACTACGCCTTTTCCATTTCGTTGTCGCGCACTGCGCTACCATGCCGCCATGACCGGTGCCTGATACGGGTTCGATGCTGACCCGGACAGCGCCCAAACAAAGGACGCGTCCGCTCCTATCAGCAGTCGAGCATTACTCGTTGGAATCACGGAAACGACCCCCGATTCCAAATACATTCATATCGTTGTTTGACGATGAATGCCCTCCTAAAACGGTTTAATTCTCTAGCCGTCTGATGCAAACCACTACGCTCGGTCGAATCTGCCCACATTGCCTCGACCGTCACGATCGTCTGGGCCTAAATTGTCGCACACTTCGGCACACTTCTAAATTGAAAAGTCACAAACTCTGCATCGGCGACACCAAGCTTGTGTTTCCAATTGATTCATCTTCTTCCACACTTTTGCTTCCCATAATCCGGGTAAGAAGCACATATCGTATATCTTGTAGGCTTTCTCATGATGAGAGAATAGAGTAGTAGCGACTGTCCTCAGTCGCGTCCCAAAACAAACTGTGATAATGAGCGGGAATGGGGCGCCGCCTAGCGGTGGTCATGAGCCCCGGGGAGTGCCATTGCAAGGACCAGGAGAGTAGAAATTTCATGTTTGGGACAGGTAGCATTTCCAAAACTGGAAAGCATATATAAAATACAGGTAAGTATTTTAGGCTAGCAGTAAAAACTGCTCCTGCCTTCGTGACGCGCACTTTTAATTGTCCTCCTTACCGAATGGAAGTGGCCGACTTTGGATGTTTGTCTAAAACACTTATCCTCATTAACCAAGAGCTGTGTGCACTTCGTACTACTGTTTCTGGACTAACAACAGCTAGGAACATTATTGATTTTAAACAAATCAAATCAACATCCCAACTCCCGGAGAACTCCCCGGGGAATAACTCGTGTGGCCGCCATTTTGAACGCTGTCAAACTACAACGGAAATGGGGCCGGAACCGGAAGCTTCGTTGGATAACGGGAACTGCGACGTTTTCGAAACCGAAACTCACACGCCGCTTCGCCTCCGTGGCGCTCCTAGCATCGCCCGAAGTGTTGATTTAAGTGTCGATTTATCGCGAAATCCCGAGCTTGGTGGGGCTAAAGCCCTGGACACCCCCGCCTTTCTAATAAAGGATGGCCCATCCCAAGTGAGCAATTCGCCAAGCAGTACGTTGAATTTTTCGGCAAATTCTTTGGTTAACTCTGACATCGATTTGAGTGATGGCAACGTAGCAGACGACGAAGGCTTCGTACTTATTGGAAAGAAAAATAAAATACAGAAAATTACCAGTCCACTACGCAATACTGGGAATAATGTCCCAATTCAGGCACATCACAAAAGTGGATCTTCGAGGGGGAATCCCCAGCCTACTCGTAAAATATCTGAGCAAGCCTTTTCACATCCACATAATACTACTAGAATTGACTATGTTAAAACAACATACAGCCAATCGCTAAAGGCTGCTCCCAAACGTCCCCATATTGCTTCAAATAATGCGTCCGACATCCCGAAGAAACTTGTGGCAGTTGCCCCGAGATTCCACGATGTTAAACGGATCTTCGTTAGCCGTCTGGCTCCGGATACAACTGACGTAGATGTATTAGCTGTTGTGTGTAAACACACCAACGCCGACATAAACTGTGTTAAGCTTCAAACTAAATACGACACTTATTCTTCGTTCTGCATTGAAGTGAATGGAGATTCTGTAGAGGCTATTGTCAAACAGATGCCATGGCCTGAGGGCACTTTAATTAAACCATTCCGCGGAAGACCACCGTTACCCAATCCTAAACGAGGATTACAAAAAAACGGGAACCGAGCAGGCCGCTAACGTCACCTGCCCATGTAAATAGCGGCAACCCTCAATGTGGTAAAATTACTTTTTTATACACAAATGCTGACGTGCTATCTAATAAAAGAGACGAACTGAATGCCATCATTGATGCTACCAAGCCTTGTGTAATTTGTGTTAGTGAAACTCACTTTAAGGAGGACTCGCCAGACATTAGTGACTGTTTAGCGAATTATACTTCTTTCCGAGCTGACAGAATCAATCGACCTAAAGGCGGCGTACTGATTTGTATCAGCGATTCCTTGAGTCCTTGTAATCAAGCTGCTATTACCAGTCCAGACAAAGACTGGGAAATTATCTGGTGTAACTTTAATGTTGGAACTGATAAATTCTTTCTCGGCTGTTGCTATCGTAGTCCGGATACTGGTCCTGCCTCCCATCAGTTTTCTTGATGCACTCAGCTGCCAAATTGCCAAAGAAAAAAAGAAAAAAACCATTATTGTCGGTGACTTTAATTATCCAAGCATTAATTGGCCAGGAGCAGTTGGCAATTATTTTGGCTCTTCAATGGAAGAGAAATTTCTCTCTGTTATTGATGATGCTTTCTTGCTCCAACATGTTGATTTCCCAACTAGATTTCGCCACGGTCAAAATCCCACTACTTTGGATTTGCTGTTTACTTCTCCTGACGTGAAATCGATGAACTTAGCTCAGCTCACCCACTTGGTCGTTCGGACCATGCGACACTGGTCTGGAATTTACTCTGTCATCCCTCAAAAAGTGTGACTTTTCCTAAGCTTTCCTATCGAAACGCTGACTTTGAGATTATTAATAAAAAAATCTCAAGCGTTGATTGGGAAAAAGAATTTCTGGACACTAACTGTAGCGATGCTTGGAAAATTCTTAAAGATTTTATTAATCAAATGGTCCATGATCACGTCCCCGAGATCAGCAGGATCTCTAAACCCGGTGGGCCAATGTGGATGAACAGTACACTTAAGAGGCTCATGAACATTAAGCAGCGTAAATGGAAAACCTACAGGCACAAAAGGAATGCCGAAGCTTGGCAGAATTACACTGAAGCTCGCAACACGTTGACTACTGAAGTTCGATCAGCTAAGATAAACTTGGAGCGTGACATTGCTACTAGATCCAAAAGTAACAAGAAAGTACTGTATGACTACTTTCGTAGTAAGCAAAAAGGTAAAGCTGTTATCAGACTCAGGGACGGTAACGATGACCCAATTGACGATCCTAGTGATACTGCTAACTTATTCAATGATTACTTTTCATCGGTTTTTCTTCCAAAAAGCAAAGCTGATGGACAAAGCAACCAGCCCAACTCTATGCCGTCTTTGAGTACTGTTGACATTTCCGAGCAAATAGTTTACGACATGCTGAAAAAATGCAACCCAAATAAATCCGCTGGACCGGATGGCATTCACTCAGCCTTACTACATGGTTGTGCCGAATCTCTTGCTAAACCACTAAGAATTTTGTTTAATAAATCTATCTGCAGTGGAGACATACCTGAAGACTGGAAAACAGCTATCGTGGTACCTATTCACAAGAAAGGAACCCGAAGCGCCGTTTCAAATTACAGGCCTATCTGTCTGACCTCTCAAGTCATCAACATTTTTGAAAAAATCATTCACAGGTTTATCACTGACTTCCTCGACCGAAATAACAAGCTTAGCAGCAAGCAACATGGATTTCGGACGGCATTTTCCTGCGTCTCCAACTTGCTCGAGTCCCTGGACTTCTGGACAGAGGCCTGTGAGGAGGACACTCCTTGTGATGCCGTCTTCATGGACATCCAAAAGGCCTTCGACACTGTTGACCACGAAATACTTGTTAACAAACTGGCTAGCTTTGGCATTTGTGGACAACTTTACAACTGGTTTCGTGAATATCTACATAACAGACGTCAGCGCGTTGTAATTAATAATGTTTTCTCAAGCTGGTCCCCAGTGACCAGTGGTGTTCCTCAGGGTACTGTGTTAGGCCCACTGCTTTTCCTGATTTTTATTAATGACATGCCAGATTGTATCCGCTCTTTTTGTAATTTATTTGCCGATAACCTTAAAATCTGTAGAAAACTCAGGTCTCCAAATGACGTTCAGGCATTGCAGGAAGACCTTAACAATGTGCAAGCTTGGGCTAATCGTAATAACATCACCTTCAATGTGGATAAATGTGAGGTACTCCACATTGGATATAACAACGCGCATCAGGAATATTCCCTGAATGACAAAATTTTACCTACGGCGAAGCAAGTGAAAACTCTAGGAGTTGTTATCACTGAAAACCTTAAATCTAGTGCTCAGTGTCTTGCAGCAGCAAGGAAAGCTAACACTGTTCTTGGTCAGATTCGAAGCCACTTGTATCTAGATATTGAAACCTTGCGTACACTCTACACCGTTTATATCCGCCCACATCTTGAATTTGCTGTTCAGGCTTGGAATCCTTACCTGGGGAAGGACATCCACATCCTGGAAACTATTCAACGACGTGCAACTCGCCTTTTGCCATCACTGCGTACCCTTACCTATGAAGAGAGACTTAAACTTAAACTCACTACTCTTGTTGAGCGCAGAAACAGGGGAGATCTACTGCAGGTTTTCAAGATTGTGCGTGGCTTTGAAGGTGCCGACCTCCGTGATTTATTTAGTGCTGCCCCACCTGTTGGGACCAGAGGTCACAGGTACAAGCTGCAAAAGCAGTACGCGAGACTTGACGTACGGAAGTACTTTTTTTCCAACCGCACCGTACACGCCTGGAACAACCTCCCGTCTCATGTTGTTGATGCTCCCAGCTGTAACTCTTGGAAAGAACGCTTTGATCGATTGTAGTTCCCCCCTCCCCAGCCATTTAAGCTTGCTTCTGGCTGTGTATTTTATATTATTATTATTATTATTATTATTACTTTGGGCATAAAAAATGATCGTTTTCGTTATACTGGGGCTTTAAACAATGCCATTCAACAATGCCACTCTTTGGCATCAACAATGGAGAATTCCTTCCGCGTTCAGTGATGTATGTTTATTTACAACAATGAAAAAGTATGCATTGTTGTTGGCTACTTTAACCTCGATACAGTGCGATCATTTTTTATGCCCAAAGGTGTACAAAAAAGCATGCAGCATAAGTACTACGAAGCAATCGTAAAATGACGGAAAGCATGATTGGGATGATAAGACATCACCGATCAGCTTGGTTCAACTCGGTACACCAATCAACTTTTGAGCGATCGATTTGGGCTTGGTTCGGCACGAAAACGATGATCTGCTCAGTATGTACAATCTTAATTTAACGGATCACACTACAAATTGGGTGAAGCGTAAATCCTGTTCCCAACTACTTCTGTGCAAAATTTGTAACCTTTGAGAAGTTCATACACAAAGAGATGTACAAGTTACATACAACCTTAATTACATGTTATTTCCTTTTCCCCGTTTTCCACCAAATAAAATTAAATAACCCATTAATAAATATTAAACTATTACCTTATAATGGTAACCTTGACTTGAGGTGGAGTCATGTGTACGTTCAGCTTTCCCCCTACTAAAAGACGTACAGTCGATGTAAAGCGAGTGTTGGTCTTCATCACTTGAGGGGGTTGTTTCTCAATGATAAATGTGCTGAATATGAGAATTTTTAAATAAAAATTAACTCTTGTAGAAGAAGGTATTTGAATTACTTTTAATACACAAAAATACTAAAAAAAAAAAAGATTTACTGCTACAGTACAAAATAAATTTAGTTCTATTTGGTGCATTGGTAATAAATAAAAACATCAAAATACCAGGGTTCACTTTGGTCTCTATTGCCTAAACGACAATATAAATTACCTTCCTTTTTAGCATTCCCGTCTCCCAATGCAATCTCTCCCTACAACCAAGTTTGTTGGCTTCCCTGCCAGGCTTGGTAGCTTATCCTACTGTGCATGCGGCTGCATACTGTGCATGCGGCATGCAGCTCTCCTGTACAAGAGTTGGCTCGGAGCCTTGCCTAATCTCTTTTCGTACCTCTCAATAATTGTTACCATGGTAACTCAAGAGGAGAGGCAGGGCAGGCGTAGGAAATGTATATTTTCGTCTAGGCAGTACATCAAAATCAACCAGATGGCTCTGGAATTTTTATGTTTGTATATGCAGACGAAAATATAAATGACCTGCCATTTTAGCATTTCAACTGACCTCGCACCCGGTGGTATCCTGGCTACAAGCTGGCTACCCAAGAATCAACGGACTCTGAGCCTGAAGCGACCGGAAAAACAGTACAGAGGGGCGAACGAGGATCGTTCTCATGAACTTAGGAAGTTTAGTATTGCTGGTGTTGCCATGCTGTACGTAGCCCTCTAGTATGTTTGTTCAGTAAGAAAGGAATACGTCATATCGGGATATAGCGAAACTTCATGGTCATCTGCCGTTTCCTTGAACCTGTTAATTCTTCGTTGCCTTTGTATCCTTCTTTGGTGATGGACAGCCGGAACATTTCTTGGTTGATGATGGGGTCAGATGCAGAAGGCTTAGTTTTTTTTTTGAAGTGGTCAGTAAGATGATGCCTGTTGGGAATGAGCATCATGGCTGCTAAGTAGGGACGTGTCCTGGGTTGTGGATTGCCGCTAGAACCTCCGTCAGGAGCGAAACAACCAAACTGTGTAAGAACGCGGTTGCGTTGGACAGTAAAGGACCGTAGAGGAGAATGGTTGTTGAGGCTATCCAAGACTGGTTCGTTGTGATGTTACCAAGGGTTACACAGGGCAATTGTCGTTGCTCTGGAAGGAAGGGGTGATGCCAACGTTGGTTCAGTGGCATAGTGCTAGAAGAGAGGAGTTGGTGTGGTGGAACGAGCCTACTAGGGATCGACCGAGTCTGAATACATCATGATCCGGCACCGGATAATCCAGTATCCGGCCAGATCCGGATCCGGTAATTATATTGAACCGGCCACCGGTTCCTATCAGCTAAAACATTGCCGCCATAAACATGTTGTATGCCACGGTAAAATAAATCTTAGTAAAATAACTAAGCGATCTACGGGTATAAAAAATTGCACACATATTTATATTGCAAACTACTGTACAAAAAATATACCTGGGACAAACTGCAGCACCTGGGAGACCTTGAAATGATGATGTCCTCTGGTTATTCTTCCATTACAGCATTGTTTATGGCTTCTGAAATCTTTTTTTTTTTTTGTTTTTAATACTGTAGAAGTAGTTTACGGGTGTTTTATTTCCTAATATTCATGCCTGTACGTATAGTTGAAAGCAATAGTTTTCGGCTGCCATCGTGCTCCAATACTAGCCGGCTGTCCGCAAGAGACGCGCACGTGCTAGCTCCAATCCAATGGCTGTGACCTTGACTCGCTTTGCGTTCCACTTGAGACTGTACTCCCAACGCGATGAGTGGTCAGGTGCAACGATTAGGGAATCCCAGCTATCCAAAGAGACCAATATGGCAGCCGTGCATTGCGTCGAGTTATGACAGCTTGAACGAAGGGCAAGTTTTAGCACGTCAATTTCACGTCAATTTTGATGACATTACCAATAGAAACATCAATTGAAGCAATTAAAAGATGATATAAAATAAAATAAATCCAAATACGCGTGCCAAACGGTTAAATTTGAAAAGTATACGACAATTTATTAACGGGATCAAAAACTAGCAAAACATAATAGCATGAGAAACCAAAGATGACTTGCAAGCGTAGAGTCTTTCAGTTTTGTTCATATAATTGACAATAAATAAAACACCTGTTGTGATTTTGAATTTTTGTTTAGTGCAACCAAAATTAAATCATTTTAATCTAAAATAATTGCATAGTCAACATACCGGTTCACAAATATTGTGAAATTTTGCAAATTATTTTCAAAATGAAGCAGTAGGCTAATTAATGAGAAATCCTTAAATTAGAAAAATGCTTTCTGATTGATTAACGGTTGCAGCTTTGTTTGACGGTTTCGAAAAATTTGCAGAATTTATTAAGATTGCAAAAGTAGTGTGCTGTAGCCCACATCCAATTATACTCTACTGGTACTCTTTAATAGCTTAAGACTTCCAAGTGTTTAACGTAAGAAAGTAATGTGAAATAAAACGAAAATTAACACCAAAGCTGCAACTTATAAGAGAAAAAAAAATAACCTTTATCTCATTTTTTTTTTGTGCAAGTTACCCGGAGGACGGGGAGAAAAAAAACGGAATGGGTGGCTCCGAGGTGAATAATCTGAAAAAAAACGACCTGTGAGTAAAGTTGTGAAGACAGTATTCCCATGTTGAAGCTGGTAATGAGGATGACGTAGGCTATGTGTAAGGTTCATTCATGGATGTCGATCAGGGGATGACCTCAGAGGCCTGGGTAACAGAGTGGCCCACGACAGGGCACCCCTCCTCTTCCTTCTTCCTGCACATCCTCCACGGGGATGGACGATGAATGTGACGACCGTAAATAGTCGATGTCGGAAATGAACAGCAGGGTTGTTACGAAGCGACAAGCGGAAAGCTGTAAACAGGCGTGTAGGCGACTGAGCAGCCTATAGCAATGATTAAGGGAATTTGAAGGAAGGAAGGCTATCGAGCTGAAAACTGCAGAGCAGACAGTGGGTAATGCAGGATAAAAAATAAGCAAGGCAGTAGGTGAGGAGGAGCGACCGTCAAGCGGTGGACTGGAGCAGAAACTTCGCGATCTGCTAGCCAAATGTCAAACCGCAAGAGGAGACTGCCAAGATGTGCCGTTGGATGTCAGCTGGGACGAAACTATTGTCAGGTTGGATCGTAGTTGAGGGCCTGAGTGACGACCCGAGCGTCACGAGCCATGATGAAAACAGTGGCTGGTCGTGTCCTATGATGGTGAAGGGGTCGCTAGTAGCTCTATTAAGGAACCCCAGGAGGCCGACCAACGTAATGAAGATGTGGAAAACCAAACATGGACGTAAGGGCAGAAGGCAGTAGAAGGAAGTAGCAGGACAACTAGGAAGAACGGCTCAAGGCATCAAAGATGTTGCAGGATGCAGAAACCATGAAGAAAACATAAGGCAAGTTGGTTGCGACGAAAAAACAGTGTTGTAAGTTAGACGTGAAGGGACGTCCAATGTGAGAAGCCTTGGTTGTTCGTACGATAAGAGACGGTGCAGCAGCCTGGAAGTGGCCCACCTCTAGCAACAGAAGGGTAAGGCAGTTAAAAGACTGCGGTCGTTGATTGACGAACCGACAAACCAAGAGGGGACTCTAAAAAAAAAAAAAAATAGCGGTCGTACTGTAAAACTGAATTGAAGGAGAAAGCCCTAGTTTGTGCGCAGGGCAGGAGAACGTAAGTGAGAACTCCTGGTCAGAAGCTTTTACCTAGGGTATTGTAGGTAACAAACCTAGGTGTCCAAGCAAACTGGAAGTGGTTGCAGGGTCATCCGTTAAAATAGAAGCTGGTGTAGAAAGAGGGCCAAGGGCACAAGGCTACAGGACCACAGCTTCGAGCAGTTGGAAGGACGAACGCTGTAGGAGACCAGCTGGTAGCGCAAGAGGATGGGTCGGCCTGCAGGAGGAGGCAGACGTCAGATGGAAGGAGCAGTGTCGGTCGTCTTCTCTGTTGAGGACCTGCTGTTTAGGATTGAATCTGACCGCATGGGACAGGGGACGTAGCGGTCGTGTCGAGCGCTATCCCCTTGGTTGCTGAACAACCAACGGTTGGAGGGCCACAAAAGACAGTCGAGAATATGTGGTGGAAAAACTTCCACGAAATTCTCAGAAGATGAGGGTCGGCGTGGTTACTCAGCCAGCATCTTCCTTGGGGTGCATTTGGAACAAGGCATCGTCGAGCAGATGAAAAAGAAGGGACAGCAGCAGCTCAGACCATGGCATTTGAACCTCTCACTGAGAGTACTTGATGCCCTGTTAGGTGCTCAAGATGAACCGATAGAGGGGCTGCAAGTAAACCTCAGCCGAAGTGGCCGCTGGAAGATAATAACTGACTAAAGCGACCCAATCGGCAGGTGGCTATGGTTGCAACGGCGAACTGCTTCGACAACGGTAGAAAAGGGTCAGCAGCTGCAACGATCACTGAGGCGTCTAAAGTCCAGGTAGAGTGGTCAAGATGGATGGAGAAGTAGCAAGTAGGTCTAGCATCATATGTGACCCAGTCCCAATAACGACCGAAGGTCAGAAGGAACCACGATGGGCCTGGTGTGCTGGGGAAAGAACAACCACATAGCCTGACAGCCTAGAGAAAAGAGTGAAGCAAGGCCCCGGCCCCAAGCCAACGCTTTTGTAGGAGGGCTGCGTCACGCATGCACTGTAGGATAAGCTACCGAGCCTGGCAGGGAAGCCAACAAACTTTGTTCTAGGGAGAGATTGCATTGGGAGATGGTAATGCTATTTTCGTCGGCATACACAAAAATTTTTCACAGATTATAACTACAAGGTATTAGGAAATATTGTGTTATGCCGAATACCTACCAACTGAAAATAAGATAAGACAAAATTGGGAGGCAATTTAAGGAAAAGGAAGGAAGGAGAGGCACGGCAGCACGTAGTTATTTGCACCATTGCCTAAACTAATTACTTAAAGGGCAATTACATCCATTTTGACATGCATGCTTTACTTTTAGATCATTTACACAATAACTAAACACTTAGTTTTAGAACTAATAAGTTGTTTTTACTTATCCGAAAACGCTTACCTTTATTTTGCTTATTCGTGAATAATGTTCTCTCTCTCTCTCTCTCTCTCTCTCTCCACTAACATGAATTTCTTGCTACCCACTCCCTCTCCCACCAGGGGTGTCACGCGCTCTTGACGGCGCCCCTTGCGTGCCCGTGTCACTTTTCGCTTGGAACTTAGGTTCGGCGAAGAGCGGGGCCGGTGGGTGGGTTACCGTAAAGGTAAGCGTTTTCGGATAAGAAAAAACAACTTATAGTTCTAAAACTAAGTTTTTACTTGGATCCGAAAATGCTTACCTTTATTTTGCTGAATTCGTCCATTCAGAGGAGGGTCCAGCCGAACCTGAGGCCGGGTAGCATGAAATTCCTATTATACTCAACAACTACTAAGCTGACCTCCTTGTCATCTTCCCGAAAGTGTCGACCCCGCCAGTGTGCGTGTACCTAGGGATGTGAGGCTGGTGACATCGTCCAGGTCTCTAAAATAATGGCTGACGAATGTTGACTTATGTCTCCATGAACAAGCGGAAATCAATTCACTGATGGATGGTCCTGAAGCAATTGCCCAAGACGCGGACAGGGCCCTAAGTTCATGGGCACAAACTGCTTGTGGTCTGTCCACAGTCTGTTGGGTTCTCATAGGCTCGTTTTACCACATTCCTAATCCACTGGGCAATCTTTGCTGGAGTCACTTTGCCAGATTTCAGGGGTCGTAGCGGATATTAGGGGGTAAAAAGTAGGAAATAAGGAATTTTGTAAGTCATAAATAAGGAAAAATAAGGAATTTTTCACTAAAAAGAAGGTAGAAATAAGGAACCCCTCGGCATAATATCAGGGCTAAATAACAGTAAATGTGATAAAAACTTACTCGTTTCAAGAGTATTCTTAAATCTAGGCTACCAAATCCAATTTAACAAAAATCTCTTTAACACCTTGGCTACCAATGACGTATATATACGTCATGGTAAACTTCTGCCACAGCCCAATGACGTATATATACGTCGTGTAAAAAATTCAAATGCCAGCACTTTAGTGATAAAATACAACAAGAGTGGTCAAAAACTTACAATCCCGACCACTAGATGGCACCACCTTTCAATTGCAGCCATCAGTGTGTGACGTATGTAAATCATGACATATATATACGTCATTGGGCCCTAGATAGGTGCTTGCCATTTCGGATTTTTTCTGGTGTTGGCAAAAAGGAGGTATTTATTATAAAATAACTCACAGACTGAATTTGTCATGCACAGTTCAATTATTTAGTTGATTATCTTGTGAAATAATGTGGATTTAGTAAGAATAAAGGCCTATTTTACTGTGACGTATATATACGTCATTGGGCTGTGGTTAGATCATCTTTAAAATAGCCCAATGACGTATACCGTAAATCGCGTATTAAACGCCCAGTTAATGCTAACGCCCAGCCCCCTAAAATGCTTGAAAGTCAAAAATCGTGATGTACTCTTGTTGACGCCCACCTCTTAAAAATTATCGATTTTCTGTGGCAAAATCAACTGAAATCTTCTTACGTTTTAACGAAAGCAACGTTTCATCCCCGTAAATTTTGATTTTTCTGCAGCAAAATTAACTAAAAACTTCATACATTCAACAAAATCAACTTTTAATCCAA
>JAHWFP010200208.1:0-32740 GCA_023313725.1 Lithobius niger
AAAAAAAGTAGGCTACACAGACGCCAAACGCTATAAATCATATTAAGGCGTTCGCGGCGGATGAGTATCAGGAGATTGATGTAGATTCCACCCCCCCCCCCCCTTTTTTTATGAACCACTTTTCCTCCCTCTTCTTGTCCCACTGGCGTAAGTTTATGATTTATCTTCGTTGGCTTGCGTGCACTTGATTACGATATGAATTATTTCGATTTTTGAATATTTCTACCTTACGCTAAAACTATCAAGTGTTTAGCACAGATGGGTACGATTTTTTTTCAAATGCGGCTTGGATACGGTAAATCCCTTTCCTAAAACGTATTTTTTTTTCCATAATATATTCTTTTCATATGAAGGGTGGGGGGGGGAATCTCACAGAAAAAACGAAACTGAGTTTAAACATTACCTACTCGAAATTTGTGGCTTTTTTTGTCACCAAGAGTCGTCCAATACCTAACATTTCCCTTCTATAGGCTCTGTTTTTCACCATCAGTGGGAATGCTAATGGGATAACAAAATGTGAATGGGTTAGTGGGATAACAGGAAAGAAATAATAGACAACTGACCGGACGGGATTCGTACCAATCAGGTTTGACGGTCGTGCGATCTTCTCAACTGTGATACGGAGGGAGAGCCATTGACGTTCCCTTCGAGCTAAGAAGCTATAATCAACTTACCTCAGTCGTCATTTGACGGCGGCTCACATAACGTATGTGCAAGGAAGAAAGGTAACTTATTGTGTGCTTAGTCTTCACACTAGGAATCTTAATGTTGGCAAATAGCAGCGAGGTCTGCCATCATCGCACGAGAGAATGGAAAATCTCCAATTATTCTGGACCAACAATAGGGAGGGCAGGTAGTAATCTGCTTTGTGGTGAAGTCTAACCATGCCGGCGTGGAGAAACGAATGATACAGTACCCAAAGCGGAGACTACCGGTCTACAATATGGCTCAAGAATTGGACTCTCCCGTTTGCTTGCAGGCTGGTAGACCCGGTGAAACGGTTGAACACCAGATGGAAAATATTATAGGACAGATCGGTGCTTCTCTGCGAGGCTTGTGTGCTTCTGTGAGGTTCTTCCAAAACGACCAACCTGTGTACGAACCATACAAACGCTTCTGGAGACAGTGCGGTACCTTCAATGCACTGAAACCTCGACAGACCGTTCCAAAAGTGTCTGATGAGGGAAACGACGTTACCTTTCAATGCGACTGATGGCTCCATCCAGAGTCAGTCGATAATTCATCCAGAATCAGTCGATAAACTTTGCCTCCCGCATGCTCATAATTCCGTAAGGATAAGGGCGCGTTTACGCAACGACTCGCGCCTTTGCATTCTCGCAGCTAGAACTCAATCGCGATGGCAAAGGTGACATTGCCATGGTAACAACGCTAAATGGATTAGCTTAAATCCGACATCGTTTGAGTAAATGCTTGCAGTCTTATAATCCGTGCCAATAATGTAAAGAATTCCTCATGACGAAACGATTTTCCCAAATGCTTCTAGACTCACATTATTTGCTGTTTTCGTTGCGAGGCGGAAGACATAAAACCGCCGCCATGTTGGAATTTGAGGTGATTTCTAACTTCTAGCTGCGAGAATGCAAACGCGAGTGGTTGCGTAAACGTGCCCTAAACCTCCTTTGCGAGCTATTGCGATTAGTTCGCTCCCACAATCCCTCAGTCGCGTTCAAAATGATGTCACTTCCGTTGAACGGACATGTTTTGAGCGAAAGGTGACAAAAACACAAGTTTACATATAGGAACATCTGCTACGTAATTAATATGTACAAGCAAGTATTAAAGTAGTTCGTTGGACTCTTTAACTCTCGTTTTGCCTTTGGAAAGCTCTATTATAGCTCTATCGAGTGTGCTGTTTTTTTCGCAGTACCAAACTGTGCCCAGTAGCAAACGTTTTGGAAGAAGCTGTATCAGTGACACAAACCTTACAGGAGAGCACCAATTCGCCCTCCGATCTTTTCCAGCCAGTATTAGCAAAATTAACTTCTTAGGTTATTTTGCGGAATAGCGTCGCAAGGCTAGGTAATTTTTTACGTACTTAACGGGATGTGTTTGGTGAATGGAGCTGGCATTTCATTGGCGCTAACTAAGGACGACGTTGCAGAACTTACACGTGCCATCCAATCCTTTCCTGCCATATAACGGAAGGTAGGACGATTGTGAAGATATAATAATAATAATAATAATATAGGTTTGTTGCAAACGCAACCGGAGCGGCAAGGACTGGGTCGTCACTGACTGCCGTCCGATGTTAAAACTAAAAAAACTATAAAATTTCAAATTATAAAAGTTTGACAGTGAAAAGTTTAAAACAAGGACGATGACTCGGCTGCAGTGGAAGGGTTGAAGGTATGGGGTTGGGGTCACGAATGCCTTACCACCAAGGTTAGACCTACCAGGGACGACAATGGTCCCCGATGGCATCGCCAAACGTGAGGGACAAGTGCAGGGAAAAGCCGGGTAACGCTGTCAATGTTTCTTTAAAAATAAAAAAATAATATATGATTTACAGTTCTTTACAACTCAGGGTTCTTTTGTTGTTTTATCGTTTGCGCTAATCACCTTAGAAGCTTGACACGGCTGCTTCTCAGTCCGCCCCCCTCCCCATCTCCTCCCCTCCAAGTTTTCCCAAACCGTTGCACGTGTGACGATTAAAAGGAGAAATCGATTGTTTATTTATTTTTTGCTGATTCGTTTCTAGACTTCGATGGTAGCTTCCACAACCATCGGTCGGAGGAAAAACGATAAAAACCGATAAAACATTTCGATTAGGGATAGACCGAAACCATAACTCTTCCAATGTGAAATCGTTATCTTACCTACCAGAAATCGGCCGATACCTCTCCGACACCGATCACAATCCGATAACTAACTGATCTCCAATCCCTGTGAGAATCACTGGCTGCTTACTTCATTTCACACAGTGATGTTCCGGATATCAATAAATCCAAGATGGCTGTCAATATGGCGGAAAACCCTACATAATACTTATTTAATTTCACACAGTGATGTTCCGGATTAAATTACCGATCAAACTTCAAGTGGATCGGTTCCATACAAGATTCGATATGTTCATTTCACCAATTTTTAGCAATAAACCCAAGATGGCGGCCAATATGGCGGCTTTTCCCTACTCTGATTTTTCTAGACTTTTGCTATGTTGTTTAGGGCACTGATCTGAGACTATTCCAAATCACATAGTTTCTACTGAAATTTGTTTGCGGTTTTGCCATTTTTAATCATAAAAAGACTGGACTATGACAACTCATCTCGTCTGGCTCCCTCCCGAAAAACTTCATCCCGAAAAACAATAACGTTTCCGACGTATCGAAAAAACAGTTGCTTGCAGTTTTTTTTCTTTCTTCAGTATATAGCTCCCAGTTTTGTGGTTTTGTATTTGTTCTTACTAAATTATTTAGACTGCTTTGTTGTTTTTTTAACAGGACGTTGAAACCGCATGAAGAATCATTGTTTTACAATAACAACAGAAAACTCCCTGCAAAAAAAAAAATTTAATTACAATTCAGTTCGAAATGTTCTTAGCTGGTCAATCGATACAACGTTGATCCTTTTTTTTTTTTATTATTATTTACGTTCATTTTTTTCCCGCCAATCCGTGTTTCTTTTTCAGCTTGCATTTCCCGTGCAAACAAGCAACAGCAAATTGCATTAGGTTACCGTCTTTTCTGTTCCAAAGGGATAAAAAAAAAAGAGAAAAAAAAGAGAGACTTTCGACTGGGATTTATTTGACCGGTGATTCAGATTGAATGATTGTTAGCAGAAGAACGAACTCGAATGGAAAGTGACGTAGTGGCGAACAGTTTCTATCTATGTGTTTTCTTGTCCATGAGAGCACTCAAATACGAAGGAAAACAACCTAATTTTTTCTGAAAATAGTAGTTTCTGTTGTTGATGGGTGTTAAGAGTATACAGAAGATGTGATTTAATTTAGTCGGGTAAAACTGCCTTCGTTAATTTGTTTTCCTAGACGGGCAGGTTGGAAAACTAGAGCGAACTAGAGCGAAACTAGAAAAATTAGAGCATTCAAAAAACTCGAAACGTATCCAAATGAAGTCAAGCAAATATTTATCTTAACGTGTTTACTGCATTGTATGGTGCGCCAGTGCCAGTGTCGCAACAATTTTGTTTAAGATGAAACCACGTCATGGGGACCTCGTATGTTTTATTAAAATTTATTGAAGGTTGAAACTTTTACCAACCATTTTATATGTAGGCTATATGTGTCCTTTTCACGCCTCGGAAGCTAAATGGTACTACTAACCTATGGTAAAGTGTAACCTTCAAGGACCTTTGCGACTAATGCAGTGCTAGAAGTCGGTATAAAAAAAAATTAGGACATCATGTTAGACCAAATTTCAGGACATTTTCAGGTCATTGATTCGAATTTTCCAAAAAAATTGTCACCTATGGTGCGCGCGGCGTATCTTGAGTCCTGCAAGTATTTTATGAGCGACTACGTCTTCCTAGAGGGGGCGGCTCTAATCGACGGCCACCATTGTATTTGTAACCATCTTGGATATCAACAAGGCACTCTGCTGCCAAAAAAGCACAATCGATTATCTGTGTCCGTTCCGCGGCGAACTCAAGATAGGCCACGCACACTTTACACACAGTACATCGGGCGATGTACGGGTCGTTTTTTATTCCGTCGCTCCAAACGTCGTATTTTGAAACCCTCACCTGTTATTATTGGGTCTCTCTTACGAAGCTAGTTCTTATTGAACTTAGTAACTTTTAGCATCATTCAAGTATTAGTTCGTTAAAAAAAAAATAGCCGCTTAACGGGTGGCTATACGGCAGAGGTTACGTCCCGTTTCGCCAAATCCCGTTTCGCCATATCCCGTTTCGCCAAAGAGAAAGCAGATTAACAGCTTTTGCGTCAGGGGCCAGTCCCGTTTCGCCAAATCCCATTTCGCCAAATATCGTTCACGAAATTTTAGGCACACGAAACATTTAAAACGTTTAAACACGAACATTTATAACATGATAATGGTCCGAGACATTTATACACAAACACCCGTTTTGCAGAATCTCATTTTGCAAACTGATTTGTTTCAAATTACGTGCCTCGCTCGCGCTACCGCGCTCTCTGCGGCTAAACACATAACATCAGAAACCATAACTAATCAATAATTACTACCAATTAGGCATACCTCTTTAACTTCTGCAATGTTAAATTTTTGAAGAATATTTTGATTCTGAGAAACGAGATTGTGCAAAACGGGAATTCCCGTTTGGAAAAGCTTAACCATCACGTGTATAACTAACTATTCTTAAAACAGAACCTTGGCATTGACGTAGTGACGCCCAAGCATTCTTAACAATTATATTCATTTAAAACGCACGTTTTCCCGTCTGTATTACCAGTTTACAAAACGCAAATAAATCAATTGGGCTAATTCTACCACTACTTGTCTCTGTTAAATGTTTGCCTTTTAAAGCCCCATTACATAGAAATTATAAGTATTAAATTTCGTGTATGTAAAATTTTGTCAAATTAGTTTTGGCGAAACGGGATTTGGCGAAACGGGACTGGCTCCTGAGGGGAAAACTGTTAATCTGCTTATTTTTTTGGCGAAATGGGATTTTGCGAAACAGGATTTGGCGAACGGGAGTGCATCACGGCAGGTAGAGAGAGGTGGCTGACTGAGCGGTGCGTGGTGGCTGACTGACGAAGCACGTTGCTTGGCACCTGCCAATATCCATGCAGAAGCATTCTCCCGAATTTCGCGAACGATACAGTGCTAGTGCTTTATCGTACGTCGCCGTATTTGTTATGCCAAGTACAAAAATGAAGGCTTACAGAATAATTCCTTTTTTTTTTTAAATGCGATTAATTTTAGAATTTTGATAAATTTTAGGAATTTCAGGACATTATGCGAAAATAACGACATTTCAGGACACATTTTTAAAAATCAGGAATTTTAGGAATTTCAGGACAACTTCTACCACTGCTACTAGCAAGAAAACGACTTTGTGCAGGCTGACAATTATTTCTAAGGAGCTAATAGGTAAACACCATCCTTCAACCTTGCCAGCCATAGCCACAAAGCAACAACAAAACCAAGGATAACGATAAATCCCGAGGGATCCGACAAAGGCTTGAGTAGTGTGCTTGATTCACTGATTTACTTTTGATTTACTGGCATACTTTGATTTACTGATTTACCCTTGATTTATTGATTTACCTTTGATTTACTGATTTATCTTTGATTTACGAGTGATTTACATTGCTTTACTGGTTTACAGTGATTTCCTGATTTAGGATGATTTACTGATTTACAGTGGTTTACTCTTGATTTACACTTGATTTACTGCTTTACCAGTGATTTACTGATTTGCTTCTGATTTATTGATTTACAATGATTTACTGATTTACAAGATTTACCCTTGATTTATTGATTTACCAGTGATTTATTCTTGTTTACTGATTTATCAGTGATTTACTGATTTGCCTTTGATTTACTGATTTATTGATTTACCAATCTGTAAACCAGACGGTTGTCATGATTTATACGCTTGTCGAACCCCTCGATAAATCCAGGGACAGAACAATAACAACGGAGAAACACAGAAGGCAGTGAACTAGCACAAAACATACTCCAAGAAGAAGAAAAAATCCAGCAGGCAACGCACAAAAAAAGCTGAAAACAAGATGGAGACACAAACTATACATGTACACCAGACTATACTACCAACGTAACCCTTTCCTACAATTAATAAGAAAGCTGCAAAGATGTTCTCAGCTCGATGATCCTCAAAAATTACCTGTATACACACTTTAAAATCGTGGTGGAAGAATTCATAGGAAGAGAGCGAAACATGTGCCTTGGAGATATAACACTGAGGAAGTTACGATAGGCTACAGCCTTAGAAGGACGACGACATACTTACAAAATGCAATGATGGTAGACAAAACGACTGGAAAAGACTGTAGCTAAAACCGAACCAGACATGACGCAACACAACTACGGCAGCTTTAGAATGCGGGATAAACCAGACATAAGGAAACGCAACAAAGGATCCAGAACCAGACCCAACCTAAGCGGCTTCCGCCCGTTTGGTGCCATAATCCCGTTTGCCATAATCGCATTTGCTATAATCCCATTTACCATAATCGAGTTTGCCATAATTCGAGCCCCAAATATCTCAGCCCAGTAGCCATAATCCCGTTTGACATATACGTGTTCGTTTGCCATAAATCCTATATCAAGTCTCATTTCAAATTGAACTCTGAAATGCATTTAAATCTACACATGGATTATTCACTCCTGGTGCCGAGTTTTTGCGCCATCTGTTGACAAAACTAGTTACTGTTTGTCACTCCAATTGAAATCCAGGGCTTATGGCAGTTTTCGACGGATACGAACATTCTTTCTTGAAATTGGGTTTTACGGCGATGCCATCAAATCCGTCCGTATGGCTACAGGGATTATGGCAAACGGGAAATTCAGCAGAAAAGGGGAAGTGTGCAATTTCGAGCAAACGGGAATTGAAATGCTCAAGGGCTGGGACGATTGCCATAAAATCGGTCGTCAAACGGGATTATGGCAGACGGGATGATGGCAAACGCACGGCCTTACCTTATAAGCAGGACAAACATCACTTTTCACTGAACAACGATGTAGGAGATTTGGATAAGGTACTTCCGCACCGCTAGACATCAAAATCACTTCGGGACGCTAAAAGAATTTCGATATGCTAATCAAGCAGGTTGACCACTTTATCCCAACAAGTGACCCCACTCAACTCAACAACACTGACGGAAGAGGACGACAACGGAATATAGAAGAGTCTGATAAATACACCTAATATTGCCTATTTTAAAGGACTCCCAGATGGCAAGGAAAACGACAGACTTTTGACATACGATGGACCATGACTGGTAAGTATGGAAAAACACACGCTAAGTGCAGTGCACAAGTTTAGGGAAGGACTTTGCGATTACTGCCTCGTAGAAGAAGGTGTATATACCAGAGACGCCTCAAGCCTTAAAAACGTGGTGGGGCCATGTTCCGAAATATCCATTCCCCCCCCCCCCCCCAGATATTTTAATGAAGTTTGGAAATATAGTTTGGACAACCACATAGGGTGCTTTTTTTTTTAACAATTAAAAAAAAAATTAGGCATGACTGGTGCTGGGTCCGAGACGGTTTTTTTTCCGGGAAGCTGCTGTGTCATGGCTGGTCTGGTGATTACGATGGTGGCTGTCTAAAGTAAAAACTATAATAAACTTTTCTTTATTTCTTTAAGTTTCATCACTATTAGCCACCCTCGTACATGCTTGTAGTCACCATTTTTAATCTGTAGCTGCTTACGTCGCTGCACGCCTTTGGTACGTTCGAAAAGTTAAGTCAGAGCAGTCTTTAACACAAACATCTAAATGTTTGGGTACTATATACGGGCCTGCGTCACGCCATGCAAGCGCTTCACTTCGAAGCATGTCGCCGACTCGCAGCCTAAATAATCAAAACTCGCAGCCTATACATAACCCAAACTACGTGAAGTCACTGATATGTAAACTGACAGCAATTAGTTATGGCCAATCACTGGACAAAATAATAAAAATGAGCCAGACGAGAAACGAAAACTTACGATACAGCGATTTTTACTGGAAAAAGTGGTGGGGGCAAGCAGACTAAACTGCAAAAGTGGTGGGGCCATGCCCCCCCCCACCCCCCCGGTCTCCGGCGCCTATGGTATATACCTGTGCAACTCGTAAACGATAAAACGATAACAGGGCCGATCACAGAACAGTTCCCTAGCCTCAAGCCAACGTCCAAGGCATAATAAAGTTGCGGCACCTGCAAAATATGTGCGCTCGCCAAGGCCTCCAAGAAGAAATTTTCACTTGTTGAGGAGCTAATAATAAAAAAAAAAGAGCTCTAAACAAAGGGATTAGAGCAGGAAACAAACGAAGCAAGTGGGCAAAGAAACTGCCAAGGATGGCAGGATTTGAAACCAGAATTTAGGGCTCCATGTAAAAAAAAAAAATGGTTCCCAAGACTAGATGGAAAAGCAGAGGTCAAGCACCAGGTATGACATCGGTGGGATCTGGACTCAAGGTTTCAGCCTAAAGCCACTGAAAGCGAAGAAATCATGCCACAGTAGCGAGAAGAGAGAAATCTCTGACCAGATCCACTTGAAAAGACAGACGTCTGGCGGAGACGAATAGGGAAAGTAGTCCCCAACCCAACTGAAACTACAAGCTGTAAAAAGCCAGAATGTCACAGTTCAGTTGCTAAACGGTATGAATGACCGATGGTTAAATTTTCAACATCATAGGACCGTTGAGACTAGTACCAAGAAGACGGCTTTAATGTAGGCTGATTTTTTTTAAGTTCGTTATTTATTTATTTAATTGTATGCCGAAGTGTCAAAGAGAAATTTGTATAAGTTACATTAAGCAGAAAATTCATTATGTAGTTAAAATCATTTTTACAATTAGGAAAGAAATGTATAAAATAAAATAAGAACCACATTTTAATGTACAAGAACAGGGGGCGAGGGATAATCGTCTAACTGGAATATCGCGTAATTGGAAGAACGTATATCGTAAAACAGTATAACGGAAAGTTGTCTAACAGGAAATTCGTATAATGGAAAATCGTCTAATGTCCTTGCCTCGCTCACGCTACCACGCTCGCTGCGGCTATACGTACAACATCAGAAACCGCAGCTAGACGTTTATCCAGTTAGACGTTTATCCATTATACGATTATCCATTATACAATATTCCGTTTAGATGATTTTCCATTAGACGATATTCCGTTTAGACGATTTTCCAGATTTTTTATTTATGCAGATATTAGACAATTATCCCATTAGGCAATTTTCCAGTTAGACGTTCGTCCGCGACGCGCCCAAGAACAGGATAATAAACATATAAAGATAAATCCTTCTCGTTGAAACGCATTATAATAAAGTACTATGGCTTAACAAATGTATGATAAGAAATTACCAAGTTTTAAGCAAAATACACATCGGCATCAAATGCATAAAATAATACCAATTTATTAATAAACCATTCTGTGTTTTTCTTAATTTGTCTAAAACTATAAATTAGTAAGGTCAGCTGGTAGCTGGTGAAAAATTGTTGGTATATAAAACGTTTGCCATCTTGTTCCTTGACTGTTTTTTTTTTACCAAATGAATTTTGTATCTAATGGTTTCATTGCTCAAGTAATTTTTTTATTAAATGGCCTCTATTTTATGGTCTTTATTAAAGTAATTGTTTAAAATAATTGTATAATTTCTTTGTTTTAATACATCACGTATCTTGTAATCTTTGTTTAGGTCTGTAGTTGTGGTCAGAATATTCACTCTCTTGAATAGAATCTTAATACGTTTATTTTGTGTCCTTTGAAGTCTGTCTGGCGCAGTATAGGTCAGGATGCAGCTAATAAGGGGCGAGGGATAATCGTCTAACTGGACAATCGCATAATTGGAAGAACGTATAACAGTATAACGGAAGTCGTCTAACAGGAAATTCGTATAATGGAAAAGCGTCTAACTGGAAATTCGTATAATGGAAAATCGTCTAACAGGAAATTCGTATAATGGAAAATCGTCTAATGTCCCTGCCTCGCTCGCGCTGCCGCACTCGCTGCGGCTATACATATCACATCAGAAACCGCAGTTAGACGTTTATCCATTATACGATATTCCGTTTAGATGATTTTCCATTATATAGTATTCCGTTTAGACGATTTTCCAGATTTGTTATTTTTGCAGATATTAGACAATTATCCCATTAGACGATTTTCCAGTTAGACGTTCGTCCGACGCCCCAGCTAAATAATAATCTCCACCCTTCAACCCTGTCCAGCCATAACAACAATCACATGTTAAGTAAGAAGTTTATTACGACGGCTCGAAGTTCATGGTGAACTTGTGTGTGCCGTATAAGGCAGGTTCAATATATGGCTCATGATAACAATAATATGGAGGTAAATATAGAACACATTATTTTTTGACAAGTACTATCGATCACATGTTCCGTCGATCACATGTCCGTGTCGATAATTTGGCTGTTAGATTCCCTGGTGTCGTTTAGTTGTCCATTCATGACCAGATGGAACGTTAGCAGTAATTAAAGGGTTGACGAAGCCCAGCAGAACGATCAACAAACTGTAGGCAAATGTGCGAGATTGGGGGGGGGGGGCCCCCCCGCGTGGCGCCCCCGGCCGGTTTCCACCACGAAGAGAATGAGTCGCAAAAATGAACTTCAATAAGAGTAACGGGAGGGGAACGAAACTACGAAAAATGGTGGATAAAAAGAGACGAAAGTTCCCGATTTGTTTTACCGAAAAATACCAAAAAAATCTTCGTATTTCTCGGTAGAAAAAAATCTGAACTTTCAGCTTTCACTCACCCCCTCCCCGCCCCTACATCTTGTTTCGCTAAGGGTGAGATTCGAATCCAACATTTGTAGGGCAAAAAAGCCGGAGTGAGGCCGGGTTTACGCAACCACTCGCTTTTGCATTCTCGCAGCTAGAAGCTAGAAATCACCTCAAATTCCAACATGGCGGCAGTTTTATGTCTGCCGCCTCGCAACGAAAACAACAAATAACGTGAGTTCAGAAGCGTTTGGGAAAATTGTTTCGTCATGAGGAATTCTTTATATTATCGGCACGGATTATAAGACTGCAAGTATTTACTCAAACGATTTCGGATTTAGCTAATCCATTTAGCGTTGTTACCATGGCAATGTCACCTTTGCCATCGCGATTGAGTTCTAGCTGCGAGAATGCAAAGGCGAGTCGCTGGGTAAACGCGCCCTGACACTAGTGTATCGCTATAAGTTCTTTTTGAACAATCCTAAATTTAAAAAAATGTTGTATTACTTATACATCATTCAAGGTTCAAGAAATAACTTTAAATTAAATAGATAGACCTATACCTTGTTTGTGGAAGCTTGCTGCAGTGAAAGTTCGGTCAGGCTGTAATCTGGTCTCATTCAAAACGCATATTTAAAAAACTTACAATTCCGAGATACCAAACACGGGTGCTGTCAAACGGCACCATCTTGGAATGGTTCCTAGATGGACTGTTTTCCCAAGATGGCGATGTTTGACAGCACCAGTGTTTGGTATCTCCAACTTGTGAGTTTTTAATGACGTAATTTGCAGGAGGTTTTGTTTTTACTTTGTCTTTTAACCGGGAATGCTTTAGAAAAGGCCACAAAAGTGTTAATAGGTCGAAAATTAAGGATGGCTTAAGTTTTCATTTTTGGACGAGACCAGATGTCGATGTCCTCGAATGGACGGTATTCCAATGAATCTTCACCGCTTGGATCTGCTCTAATCACGTTGCGTGAATAATACTGTTCCACGTAAATATTTCAAGTGAACGACAATATACATAACTAGAGGAAGCCCGTGCTTTGGACGGGGCCGGTCACATTTCCCGGGACATTTTTCCTGCACTCTTCCCGAAGACTTGTCAGATTGATCGACCACTCATGCCTGGCTCCTTTTTGGCTGCACGTAGAGTGGGAGAGTGTATTTTCAATGCGGGCGCGAGGAGGGGAGAAGTGGTTTTCCTTTAGGCTTTCCTTTAGGCCGGTCCTTTCCTTTTCCTTTTAGCCGGTCTCCGATATTATTATAAAGATATACCACCTAACGGTTTGATAATTTCTTTCCTAATTCCTTTGCTAATTTCGTGTATTTTCGTGCAATTTTATAGAAAACAAGCTAGTGAGTTGTATTTGAAATTATCATTCACGTGCACTATTTACGTTGGACAGTGGTTGTTCACGCTGTGTGATTACGGCAGATTCATTCGCTCAAGATTCACTGGAGTACCGTCCATCGAAATTTCCTTAATTGTATCATTTTTTGCCGATAGCTGTCACTGTCAGGCAACTTTCTAAACCTAACGCAGTTTAAAATTAAAAAACTCTCCTTTTTTGGGTTGTGTAAATTTTGCCTGTTGACTCGGGCCTTGCCTATTCAAGTTTTAAAACGTACGCACACAGATTAAAATTAACGAGGTCCACACACACAGTTGCTTGACCACGGCATCTCGGAACAAAAAATTTTAAAAATAATAAAAAAAAAAAACACGAAATTTTCTCCTCCAATTTCCAGCGTTTCGAGAAAAAGTGTCTTGTTCACCCTTCGTCCGTGGTTTTGAGATTTTTCCAAGTATTTCGAAAAAAGTTAGCGAGGACGGCGTCGAAGTGTCTAGCCGCCCGCCTGCCAGCCAGCCTCGTATAGCGTTTGTGCCTCCTCGGTAGCTTGCAAACACTATCTGCTCGTGGGTAAACAGCTCACCTTTTGCAACGCCAGAAAATGTGAGAAACTTATCTGCAAAATCGCAGGCTGCGCTTGGGGGACATGCCAGGCAACAAAGCGGCGTTAGAGGAAAGTGGCCTGCCGAGTGACGATAATTGCCGAGTGCCGACACGTCCTCCGATACCCTGGGTGTAAAAGAGAAGATAGGGTCATAAATATCTTAAACCTAAGGCAAACCTATGATTTATTCCGACCGTCCTGAATTATGTATTTGTACGAGGGTTGGTCCGAGTGTCTTCCGTTGGTTTAGCACCACTCACACACAGCCAGACAGACCACCATGGCCTCTGCCTGCCGTAGGGTTATATTGCCCGAGCTGGGAATAAAGCCTTGATAATACGGTTGTGGTCGGTTCAGTGGTTAAGACAGGACATTGGTGAAAGTAAGGACACAATCGTGTTTGGCTTTGGGTTTCAGGTTTATAGATTTTGGCAAAGAATACACAACTTGCCGGCTTGCGCAGAGCACCGGTTCAACACCGTTTGAGGCCCTAAGCGATTCTGCCCCCCCCCCCACCTCATTCATTTTTTTTTTACTTCAACAGTTATCACATTAAATTCAATACGTAGTGGTGCAAGCAGGTAAAAATTCGGATCGGCGGAAGTAGACCAAAACCAGCTAAGGGGTCTGGGGGACCGCCATTAGCTCCCACAATAGGTCCAGGGCAATGTATCACTGAACTGACGTAGTATCCGGCTTCAGGAGTGCATAAACGCATGATTAAATTCGGGGTGACTGCCCGCCTTGACAAGCTCCCCCCCCCCCCCCCCCTCCCCCTCCCCACTTCCTTGCACCACTTCGCGTACAACACCTACGTTTTTTAACATCTGGTCTACCAACCAAACTAACACCACCTACTGACCAACAGCGCAAACTCCATATGCAACGAGTTTTGGTTTCATATTCAAGCTAGAAAGCTAGACCACTTAATCTGAACTGCTATCGCATCACTTTAAAGATGCAACTTATGGTGAATTGAAAAAAAAAGCAGTGCTACAGCACGGAGAAACAGCCGCAACTTAGCGCCTTATTACGTATACACTATACTACGAATTTGTCCTTGTGTTTGCTAGTTACTAGTCAGTGCACACGAACGCACGATTTTGAGCACTAATTTAAATGGGTATTTTAAAATTATGAAAAACTTGAGTTTGTCACCATTTTGGCCGCCATTTTGAATACCTTGTCGTGTGGATTCCTGGCAATTTTTTAGAGCAATTTTTTTTTCGAATTCGACAGACCTTAAAACATAGCAATTGCCACCAAACTTACACGCATTAGTATGGTTTTGAATTTTTTTATGTATGGCGCCCACTTTTAAAACAAAATGGTCGCCATGTTGGTTTTTGGGCAGGGTTCAGGTGGCACTTCTTCCTAAACGCTTCTCGTGGGAGTGGACATGAAGTACTCGGGGTATTGTGTTATCCTCGCAAAGTGTCAGTTTTCTTGAAGAATTTTCTGCTTTTCACACCGTACTACTGGTCAGGCCCAACGCAGCGCAGCCTCGGGGTCCGTCGTCTGTGTTGGAACAGTACGATACAGGGTATTGGGAGAAACTGAAGTAAACTTAACTGGACTACACTACCGCTATATCGACGTAAGTTAGTACCACTCTACAACAAAAAATGCGCTGGAAAGGCCAAGTTAATCGCTAACAAAGAATGGCGAGATGTAGGGTAAGCTAGTGGTCGTGGCGGTTGATCAGTGGCAGGACTCTGCCTAAATTAGCTGGTCTAAAGGCGGTGGAAAGGGAATCCTGGCAAAGGCACCAATAGACCTTTCAGTCAGGGTAGTGTGAGAGACAACCAGCTAAGAATACTGCCATGAATTTTTTTAATGTTTTAGTGTTTGTTTTTACCTGAAGACGGGAGGTTGTCCTCCCGAAACGTAGTGTTGTTATATTTGTGCACGATACTGGCTGTTACTCTATCTTATCTGCAAAAAGTGCTGAAATTTCTCAATCTTAATACCAGCTCCTTCAGCAGCTATGGGATCTGTTCTGGCCTATTTTGGACATTTTCTCGATTCCCTACCATGATCAGAGGTTTCCCGGTTGAATCATCGGATGTTTCTCTCCAATTATTAGACCTCTTTCTGGTTCCAAATTGTACTGGTTCATCTACACGTGAATCAGTTTTCATTCTATTTTCCGAAGACGGAAGACTAAACGAACTTAAATTTAAATACAAAGCAACAACAAAAAGATTCAGTGTTGAGTGTTTTAGAGTGTTTTATGTTGGGGCAGGTTACACGAGGATTGATTTTTGTTGTTGTTGTTGTTGTTGTTGCTGCTTCCTGCTGTTACGGTGAGTATAATAGACTGGATCCTGATCTTGAGTGGAACTATCTAGTGACGACCCATTCCCACGTTCTTGGCGTGTTTCATTTTCATTGAAATTTGACCGACAAAAAGTAGTTAGCAGATCTCAAAACCAGATTCGAACAAGTCGGTTAGAGATATGTTTGGAAACCTCAGCTTGCAAAGTTGGGTCCTTTTTTGTTGATTTGCTTACTCCGGAACGTCATTAATCGCTAAAAAAAAAAAAATTCTATTCATTAGATTTGTTTTGGGACGGTTGGGTTAGGCCGATCAGCTACATTTTATTGATTTTAATGTGCCATCGATGGTTGAACACGTGTTTGGCGTCTGGCCTTAAGGGGTGCTACAACTTATGAGCAACGGTCCTTCTCTCCGTCGAAATGTTATTTGTCTACAATAAGTCGCAGGCAAAGGACATTTACATTTGCGCTACCAGCCCATTATGCATAGGTTTGAAAAACGCGTTTTGAATTTTCGTACAAAACTGTGAAGCGAAAATACATTCCTTCAGGAAGACAGGAAGGCGACGAAACTGTTGGTTAATTTCTGCTCGTATTTTCCACTACGAAGTAGACCGGTACGGGTGGCGCGTTGAGTGATAAAATTAATTAGCATTAAAGGTTTAAGCGTGTAAAATGTGAATGTAACACTGAAAAACGTACTGCACTGAAGGAAGAGATACAAGAAAAAGACGTGTAAGCCATCAGTATCGCACTAATAACGTGTAATTGAATTTGGAACGCCCTCAAACCCAGGCTGGAGCTTGGTTTATTATACTCTGTTCCACATTATGTTTTCAGGAAACTCACTGCATGATGTCACGTTTTCTTGCACTACGAGTGCAAAAACATGTCGCTATCACACTTTTAGACTCTGCACAGATGCTGTTAGATTCTACGAATGGGATATTTACATGTTTTTGCACTTATAGTGAAAAGAAACGTGGCGTAATATTGTAATTTTTCTGCAAACATAATGTGGAACAGACTATAGTGCGAAACTTATGGTTTACATGTCTGTTTCTTGAATCGGTTTACATGTCTGTTTCTTTAGAGCATTCAGTTTTTTATTGCTTACATCCGCTTTTTATACCCTTACGCTTTTTCAATACTGATGTCTGTTATTTTTTTTTCTTGGGAGATATTTCAGGTGAATTAAGTAACTAGAATTGTGATATACGAGATTATCGCGATATGAGATAATTGAGATGAACGCTATTTGAGGTAAATAAGATTTGACATAACTTAGATAAACGAGATAAGAAGATTTGACGTAAAGGAGATAACACTACATTTGCAATACAAGGGAAATTAACAGGAGTTAATTAGATAAACGAGATTTGTCTTAAATGCGGTAAACGAGATTAGAGCCAATCATGTGAGGAACGAGAATTAGATTAGACATCTAATATTTAACCTAATATGTACCCCAATATTTATTTTGATACTAAAGTCTAAAGTCATCTGACTGCTTCCAATAAAATACGCATTTGCAGCGTTCTTCGTAGGGATTATTCGGGATTATTGTCGCCAGAATACATTCTTAGTATTAAACAGTTCTCCTATTGGAGAATTTAAACAAAGTTGGGGGAGTTTTGTGTTTTTCATCAGCTAATAAATTTGATACAGTGGCAATATCACACAAAAAGTTCCAACAGCAACAACAATAACAACAACAAACATAGTTACATTAAAATAACAAACATGGTTACAGTAAAATAACTTTCAACAAACACTGGTCCTTTTTAATACCTACATTTTAAGCTATAAAAATTGAAAATCAGTTCATTGGTTCAATCTGTAGGTGAAAGCGAAATTTCCCCAACAAAATTAATAACAACAAGCATATAGTAGTTACGTTAGAATACCGATAAGAGATCCTAGGCTTCGTACGTACGTTTTAAGCTATAATAATTGAAAGTCGGTTCGATTGGTTCGATGAGGGCAAAGAGTCCCAACAACAACACCAACAACAACAATAACAAGTTAATAGCCATTCTGTGGAGGCCGAACGGTTCGATTGTTGTCATTAAAACTTTTAAAACAGAGCTATAGTTACGTCATGACCCCAGATATCTCACTTCGTTGGTCTATGCGAATGCTGGGAGAAACTACAGCGTTTCAAAGTTTGACGTTTAACATGGAAGTTCATGCTGAGGATTACACAAGGCGCTCTATTGCGGTCCGTCCTTGTTTAAATGAAACAAAATGAAGAATTAATTTTAGGAAATTTAGGTAAAATGAAAATTTGCATAATGTATTCGAGTTTGCTTTCTTCTGTTTTCTCGTAGCACATGCCGGAACTTTTATCACTAAAGTTCCTTTGATTTACAGAAGTAAATATTAGATGAAGCAGTGCTGATGATAAATATGGAATGCATTATGATGTAGGTTTAGTAGAAAGCAGTTTTCGCCTTAGGCTGGTAAAGTCTATTTACCTAGCAATCTCTCAACACATCGTCAAATAGAAGCTAAGAGTCTTGAATTTCAAGATGGTGATTAGCGAAAGTAGCACAGTTTCAAGAGTCTAGCTTACGCGATTGTATTGTGAGATTATTCCTTAAACAAGCGGCTGCAATCGTAACCGGTCTTCTGTACACTTTCTCCACTTCCATTTCGTACTTCCGTTTTTAGTCTTCTGCACAGCCGTACCGACTGAGAAGACTATTGCAACGACTTTGTCCGTCCGTCCGTCGCTTTTTTCAACTTCGCAACGGTACCAGATATTGACGACCATTGTTTACAACGTTAGATTCAGTGTGAGAAGTTAGGTAAATCACGTGGCAAATTAAAACATCGTTACTTCCTTATAGCTAATAGAATTCTTAGACGTAACTAAATTAAATAATAACATTTGATCGTCGAATTAAAATCCTAAGGTATACACTCAATAAAAACAAATGGATTTTAGCTTCGTTTAAAATAGTCTCGTCGCATTGTTGCATGAATGAATAGGCTTACCGTCGAACCAAATTCTCCATTCGGCCTATATCTGCTACTTACGAAATTAAAACTGCATTTTTAAAATTAGGGCTAAAAATGAAAATTGGGCCTAAAATCATGTTATCATGGCAACGTCAAGTTGCTACGAGTTACTGTTGGCTTCATCAACAGTGTCTCTCTCGTCACTTCCCTACTATCACTGATCTATATAGGCAACGTTGCGCATTACGTTGTAACACTGTAACTGTGTCCCTGTAGGCGCACCGTGTTGCAATCCATATCTCCGGTAGCTGCTACTTACGAAATTAAAACTGCTGGTTAAAATAGGCCTAAAAGCTAACACATTTTTAACCGACAATTGTGATGGCTACTGCTTTTAGATTTGTATAATAGAGATAGCTGTTGTAATGCATAATAGAGGTGTGCGCCTCAACATTGGAAGTGGAGGAACTGGACAGAAGACCGGTGCGACTAGGCAGTCGCTGTAGCCGCTTGTTTTTTATCATTCATTTAAACTAAATTTTGAACCCTGAACCTAATGGTAAAAATAGTTTGTCTCTCCCTCGTATCGTTCCATACCTGATGGGCTCACTTGTAGGCCACATCCGGTCACTTTCTGGCCACTTCTGCTTCATACTTCCGAGTTTTTTTTAAAGTCCTTTTACTAATGTTTGGACGCTGAATCTAATGGCGAAAACCGTTTGTCTCTATCTGTTACGGTTCGATAGATGATGTGCTCGCGTGCCAGCTACTTCCAGCAACTTGTGGGCCACTTCCGCATTACACTTTCGGGTGTTTTTTTTATTTTTATTTCAACTAGTATTTGGTTGCTGAATGTAATGGTGAAAACCGTTTGTCTCTATCTGGTATCGTTCCACCGATAATGGGCTCACTTGCTGGAGACGCCTATCGAATCTCACGCCTCAGTGCACCGGTAGCTGCGAGCACTCGGGCGTCAGATTCGATAGGCGTCTTGGTCCCAGTGTACATCTCTGGCTTCGTGCCGACCCGGGTTCGATCCTTGGAAGGAAAGTGTATATGTACGGGTTTTTCTCTGGTTGTTTCACGCCCGTTGCACGAAGGTTTCCTCCGGGTAATCCGGTTTCCTCCATCATGTGGGAAAAAAACAACTGTTGTTGTTCTTGATGGGGGTAAAACCTTCCACTTAACATCTGCAGATTGGGCCTAATAACAAGCTATTATCTTATTGTCCGACACCTTCTATTATACTTCGGGTCACTTCCGCTTCATTCTACCCGTTTTTTTATTCCTTTTTATTCCATTAGGCCGCTGAATCTAATGGTGAAAACTGTTTGTTACTGTAACTGTACCATAGATCTGTTACTTTACCATAGATGATGGGCTCACTTGTCAGCAACTTCCGGCCACTTTCGGGCCACTTCCGCTTAATCCTTTCGGTTTTTTTAATTCGTTTTAACTAATTTTTGAACGCTAAATCTAATAGTATAAATCCGTTTGTCTCTATCTGATACCATTCCATAGATGATGGGCTCATTTGTGGGCTACTTCCGGTCAATTTCGGATCACTTCCGGTACATATTTCCCATTTTTTTTGTATTGCTTTTAACTAATTTTCAGACGCTGGTCTAATAGTGAAAACCGTTTATCTGTATCAGGTACCGTTCTGGAGTTGAAAAAGGCTACGGACAGACGGACAAAGTCTTCCCACCATTTGCTGTAGCCTACAGAAGATATACCCGACCTTGCAAAAACAATTTTAGTCTGGTAGCAGGGCAAAAAACCTGGAAGTAAGATCCGCCCGATGTTTTATGGTGTTGGGTGTGTCTTCAAAGAATACTTAATGAAATTCTGCAGGGTACCACTTCGTCACCCTTCAGCAAATTTAAATATTCAAGATGGCAGCCAAGATGGCTGAAAAATCATATATCGGCCATATCTTTGCTTATAGAACATGCAGGATAATCACCTTTGTGTCTTATACGATGTTTTCAGGGTCAGGGAATATTAATAACGGATTATCGTGTTGATAAAATATACGCCCTTTTATTAGGGGCTGGCATCACAGTCACCGTTCGATTTTTCGCTCATTTTCAACTTTCAACTGATATTCTGCCGTTTCTGATTTGGATGAAAGACCCTAATTAGATTCATTCGAAAGGTGGGAATACCTTCTTTGCATCAAGGGTAAATAAATGGGTTTATCATTGGTAGGGACCGAGCAACGCCCTTTTTTTAGGGGCTGGTATCACAGTCACCATTCGATTTTTTGCTCATTTTCAACTTTCAGCTGCTGTTCTGATGTTTCTAATTTAGGTGGACGACTCCAATTTGATTCATTCGAAAGAAGACATTCTCACCTTTCGAGTGAACCTAATTGGAGCCATCCACCTAAATTACAAACCTTGAAATAGCAGTTGAAAGTTGAAAAATCGACCAGTGACTGTGATACCAGCCCATAGTAAAAAGGGCGTAGCTCGGTCCCTAACATTGATAAAACCGTTTATTTAACCTTGATGCAAACAATACATTCCCACTTTTCGAATGAAGTTAATTGGGGTCTTGGACCTAAATTAGAACGGCAGAATAGCTGTCGAAAGTTGAAAATGAACGAAAAATCGAACGGTGACTGTGATACCAGCCCCTAAAAAAAAAAGGGCGTATATTTTATCAACAAGACAATCCGTTATTAGTATTCCCTGACCCTGGAAACTCATATTAGACACAAAAGTGATTTTCGTGTCTGTTCTATAAGCGAAGATAATGGCCGATATATGATTTTTCAGCCATCTTGGCCGCCATATTGAATATTTAAATTTGCTCAAGGGTGACAAAAGTGACACCCTTGCAGAATTTCACTAAGTATGCCAGGAAGAAACACAAAACGCCATAAAACATTGGGCGGACCTTACTTCCAGGTTTAGGTTAAAAAATGCCTTTTGGCAACCAGTCTATTTCGAAGTTTTGCGATGTATTTCCAACTAGTTAAACATTTCGTTGCAAGAGATATTGATGTAAGCGTCGTCTACGTGTACATAATCACCATCTTTTATTCAGGTTGAGCTTGGTATTAGCGAGACAGAATCACTTCCTGCTTTCTACAAATATTTAATCGGTGGAAGAGGAACTAACAGTATTTAATCCAGAAACCAATTCAACCGTCGATTAAAGGTGGCAACTGCTGTGACGCAGCTTAATTATCGTCCTATCTGTATGTAACATGTACACCACTAAATTGTACGCTTCCTTCTCCGGAAGTAAAGGCCCTACGAAGACGAGAGTATAGTGGCAGATAACAGGTCATTAAATTGCACTTCTAGTAAGCATATTTCTAATGCTGTTACTTGATTTTATGACCCTGGAGTTCACTTAAAATTGCTCTGGAAACTGTTCATGACGTCAAGGTTTAACCAGAAAGTGACTTGGTTTAAATAAATAAATAAACCTATAATGGTCTTATGTGTAAACACCTCCCGGTATACCGCACGTCCCCTCCAGATACGCTGCGTAAAGATCAGTGGCGCGCGCTGCGCTTGCGTGAAAATTGTAATTGAGCCCTTAAGGTTTTCTTATATGTTATAAGGCGTGGCAGTAGAAATTGGACGCGTCGTCCACTTAGCCTCCGATTCTGCCGCCAGTCGCGCTGCGAACACTCCAAAAACGAACCGCTCTAGCATGCGGACTGAACTGTGAAAGGTATACTCGTGACGCGGTATACGTGGCTTTTAAATTTAAAACACTGCATTGACACCAAATTATTAAACTTTAACAAAAATGGCGTCTTGGTACGTACCTCTTTGTCCACTCGACGTCAAAACAAAACCTCCAGAGATTTAATTTCATGAATTTCAATTTCTACCAGAAGAAGAACCAAGGTACGTGTGTATTGTACTGTATATTAAGCCGCGGCGTTTTCCATTCGCATTAAAAATGTATTTAATGATCGTTTGACGTAGCAATAAATCGTCCAAAGACTTCGAGGATAATCACCGTTTACCTTAATAATGTTCGTTTAGTGCTGCAACACAGCGAAATCTAATAATGAGAAGATTACCACGTTCTGTGCATCCCAAAACACTAATGACTGCTATGAAACGGCGCTTTCAGCGCACCTCGCGGCAGTTTTTGACAGTCTTGGACGCCGCGGCTCGCGTGTTACGTGAAACCGAGCGTTAAGCCTTATAACATTTAAGGATGCTGTAAATTGAGAGAGTTTGACCGGTGAAAAAGAGTGTTAAGTAAAGTGTCAAGTAAATAGTGTCATGTTCAATGTTCACCAATCTCCTGAGTTTTCATTGTTATGGGAGTTTTCCCCTAACAATACGATGGCATATTTTGCATCATCCTTAGATTGGATAGGTTGTTTGGGTAAGTTAGGCCGGCCGCGCACCGCCAGACCAACCAACAGTTCGAAAGTTAAATGAAAACCAGAACACTGCGACTCGCTGTAGCAATCTTCAACTTTTCATTCAACGTCCAAAGTATTATTTGGTGCGAATAACTTGGCTGATAGGACTAACTTTGGCGGCCTTTTCCTGGTTGAATGAATGACTGGCCGACCCTTTTTGAAAACTTGGCAGCTTCTCTTATGGTTTTGGGTGGATATCACACCTTTCATACGGCTCTGAACGTACCAAAGATCACACCGTCTTAGCTTCATCTCGTCGTTTGTTTTGGGGGGAATATTATGTCTATAAATTTTCGCATTTACGATAAATTAATCGTATGTATTTACGTGTAAAATTCAACAATAACAATTAATATATATCTTTTCATCTGCTTGACGGCTACACACCAGCATGTGTCTAGATTAACCAACAAACGTGGCGCATAAGCAAGAAGTACCACTTTTTTTTTAAATTGTTTCTTCTTACTCGGTTGGACCCTGTGCTCACGATATGCATTTTGTTTCGTACTCTTCTTTGTCTGCAGCAAAATTGTCCCTCTCATTGTCGTGGGGCAGATAACCCAGTTTGGATTCGTGATACGTAAAAAAAAACCAAACCCTTGCAACAAAAGGCGCCTCTTAATGATATTCAGGTTCAGGTTGATTTTATTTGAGTTCTAAAGGATCTTGAAGCCATACACTCACCCTATTACCGTAACCTAACTTACGCTATACATTCCATGACAGCTCTAAACACAGCAAACAGGGCCTTCCATACTGTGCAGCTCTACCGTGCAACCTCCATCATCACTTATAGAAACCCTTGCAAACCCCAATACTCCGAAAACGATCTCCACTGTGCACACAGTCCCACAGCCCCCAATTTTCAACAATGTATTCTGACAACTAAGTACTGAAACGATAAGGGTATAACACTTCAGCATGTTACAATCTACTGTTGGATGACAATGCAAACAATGGTTACGGCAATAAGTTTGCATTTCCAATTGCTGCAAGCCAAAAGCCAATTGCTGCAAGCCAAATTTTCGAAAAAGGTGCTTCCCTGCACGATTCTTCACGTGAGACCACGACGACGAGTGGAATAATTTAACTAGAGAAATCCAAGAGGAAAACCAACGATTATCAAGCAATCACTTCAAAAGGTTTCAAGGGTTTTAGCGAGTGTTAACCCTTCCGGTCATCTGCCTGCCGAAGCCCTAAGGCCCTAATTAACCACTTCACCTCCACTTGCAACAATCGAGTTTTCCACCAATCGAAAATACGGTAGTTGAGTGAAGTTTAGGAGCGCCCAGAAGCACTTTCTGCCACTGTCTGCGACACCAATTGTCTGAACAAAAACTGGCTGCAGCTAACCTCTTTTTAGCATATGGTTACCCACATGTTTATTGGTTTTAATTGAATAACTTTTCAGTGCTTTGTCATATTGATCTGACTACTCCACCAATGGAAAGATCTCGTCGAGACGATTAAAATGGTGTATTGGACGGTCAAAAAATGACGAAAATGCAGAAATTTGGCCAAAATTTGTCCACTGCGGCCTTCAACTGTCCGCAACGTATCGTCGCGCGTTTCGCAGATTCTGCTACAGAAGTGTGAAGTGTCCCATTAATGCTGCGAATATTAACCTAATAAAATAATTTTATTTTACGGCACAGCCAAAATCACCACAGGCAAAATTAATACGAGTGGAATTAACAAACTCCAAAGCCAAAATGACTGGGGCATCACAGTTGCACTGTCGATAAAATGGAGGGAAGCGATTGCAAACAAACAATACTGCAGTGGTGATAGCGTCGTGGCTCATCTTTTCAGTTGCGTCATTACATCTTGTTTCTTTGTCCATTTGCTTTCGTAACGCGTCGCTGGATGGCGTTGACGGCGATTACGACGAGGGGTTTTTCGACTTTGGTTTCTTCAGCAGACAAAGCACACGCAAATTTGAAGAATTTTTGTTGTAAAGCATGCAATCTGGAGTCCAGTTGAGCATTAATGCTGGCAGAAATTTGAGCGCGCATTACCTCCAATCTTGATATTTACTAACGATGCGGCAGATTTTCACACGCTTCGGAAACTAATGGTGAGCGAATGTGTAGGTGAGCAGCTCAAACCACTTGTGCATTTTGTCACCTTGATTATTAGAGTTCGTTTGCGCACGAGAATTTTCAAAAACGACCGGAGGCGGAGGAGCGGCTAACAATAATGCTACAACATGTAACCAATGGTGCAACAATACGCGAGGCGCAGAAGATCGGATTGTAGCTCACTCAAACAAAATGAAACGATGCTTGGCCGCAGGGAAAGTAACATTGTCGTGGTATCTTCTTTATTACCGTTTTAACTCGTTGCCGAGAGCCAAAATGAAATGGTCTTGATTTTCGCTTAAATCTTTCAGTTTTAAAACATAGGGCGTGGAGTCTTTACGGGCGGCCGACATGACTGAATGACTTATTTTCTTCTTCAATGCGGGCTTCGGGAAGCCAGTTGAATTGTTTCTGCGATTGTTTGCATAATACTGCATCTGCCTGCAACAATACAGAATCCACTATCCATCGAGCTGATACATGCTAAATCTAGACACACGCTAGTGTGCTGTCATCAAATAATGAACTTAGACCAAAGCTTGGGCAGAACCTGAACAGAAATACGCATTTCTAATGTTCCGTTTTTTCGCAAACAAAATTGGGTGGGCAGTGAACTCTAATCCGTTTTTATTCGTGTACCTTCACGGCTGTGAGTTTGGGGATGCGAGCTCTAACGTTTTTTTTCTAAACGGCGAAGCCGTTTTTTGTTCAGTTAATTCCTTAACAACATGTCCGAATTAAAATTTTCTTTGTTAAAACCACCTCTGGGTGTAACGCTATCAATGTACAAAATCTGGTGTTAATTGATGCAGTGGTTGCTTCGTGACGCTGATAACAATGGTTTCATTGGAGTGGAATCATAAACGGAGTTTCGCTCGGCCTTCGGTCTCGCTTCGCTCCAAAAATAAAACATCACATCTGCAGTAACTCAAGCTCAAAGCAATACTATATATCACGAAACTAGATTTAAAGAAAGTTAAGTTTCCCGATAATAGGTTTAAGGTTTAATTAATCCGCACCTATAATTACGACCGGTTGTGATATTGCTCAAATGAGCATTAAAGGTGCCTGCCTCTTCACCGGATAACAGGTTGCAGCATCTACCGCCGTCTACCATTATGTCGTTCTATGTAGCACATGGTTTCAACAAGCGAAGGAATACGCAATGAATTTTGTTTTACGCAACAAACTTGCCACGTGCCTCCTTAATTGTTGAGTATAAAGTTGGTGCGTCCACGTGCACCTGGGAGGAAGTGGTCAAGGTTAACGATATCACTGTCAGCAGAAGGCGCCCATCTAGCGGTTCAAAATCTGCGTTTTAAAACGGTAAATATGTAGAAAAAAGCGACCGTGATGTAGTTAGGCTTAACTTTACCACTTGCTTCCTGGTGCACGTGGGCGCACCAACATTGTACTCAATAATTAAGGAGGCACGTGGCTTGTTTGTTGTGTAAAAACCAATTTATTTGTGTGTTCCTTCGTCTGTTGAAAGTAAAGGCTAGACAGAACTAGATAGGGAACTATTGTGTGCGCGGCGCATCTTGAGTCCTGCAAGTATTTTATGAGCGACTACGTCTTCCTGGAGCGGGCGGCTTTCATCGGTTGCCGCCATTGTTTTTGTAACCATATTGGATATCAACAAGGCACTCTCCTAGTGAAAACGTACAATCGATTACCTGTGTTCGTTCTGCGGCTAACTCAAGATAGGCCGCGCACACTATAAGGTCTTTCTTTTGAAATCTTTTTACATTTTGTGCGTTGTTACTCGGTGTGTTACTACCCGATGCTTACTGCTGCATTGATCATAAACGTCTTCTTTTTTTTTTCTTCTGTTTTCAGGACAATGTACTACACAACGCACACGAACGCTGTAGAAACTCGAACAAATAAGAAACACAAGTGTTGCAATGGCTGGATGCAAATGAACGATGAACCGGGATGCATGTATCGTAAGTACACAGAACACATTTCATATTTTTACTTCATTTCCTCGTGTTTGCTCTAACACATGCAAAAAAATGTGCGATGAAGGCATTTTAAAGGTTCAGTAGCTTACAGCTCTGAAAGCCCAATAAAATAGGTTCGGTTAATTTACGGTCTGTAAGTCCGAAAAGCCAACTGTCTGAAAATGTTTCTGTTTACCTATCACACGGCTTGAGAGAACTGCAGTGCTTTTTTTGGTCGAAGGCACATGGACTCGTCTTCGCCCGCGCATCGCAGCGATACAGAGCAGTTCACAGTGAAGATCTTGTGCAGTTAAAAAATAAAAATGAATAAAAGGTAAAAAAAAAAATGTTTGGTAAAAAATTTCGCACTTTCGTTATTTTCAAAGTTGTTGGGGAGGCAGAAGATATTGTCGTACAGAGTTAATAACTATCATATAAGGTAGCATTTCAATATGCAGTACTGAGTTTTGAAAAAGTAAATATGAACAAAACTTAAAATATGGTTTTTAGTCAAAAATTTGTCATTTTTTTCACAATTTTCAAAGTCGTTGGGGAGGTAGAAGATACTGTATTGTCAGAAGTAAAAAAAAATTACAGTGTTTATTTTTATCATATAATTAGGCACCTTTTGCGTGGTATTGGATTAAAACCAAAAAAGTTGTTGTTTCACTCCACCCTAGTGTGTATGCTCCTAATAGTGTACACATACCTTTTCACGTCACCACTGTCTGGAACATGACAGTGATTATCAGTACAGTATACACAAATCTTTGTAAATTACTACTGGGAAAAAAAAAATAAATGGCACACGAGCGAACACAATAAAATTACTTAAAATTCATAAGTGTTAATTGTGAACTTGTATTTCGTTGAAATGACGTTGGTGGAATTAGGACCATCATCCGGAATACAACTAAAACACCTTGTCTTGTAATCTGAGCCACTTCTCCAAGCCGTAGTTTAGGTGGCACAGCAAGCGAAATAAATACAAGGTACTACTGAGAAAACGTGCTTATTTGAACTTCATTTTTCAACCAATATCTCCGTCGTTTCCCATCTCTCAAGGCATCCAACCTAACATTAGCCTTGTGCCCTGGAGCGATGACGCAGATGACAAGTGCGTCCGAATTGTGAAACTGACTTCGTTGGCTCAAATCTCAGTCACGTCATCTCAAGAAATATATCTATATACATTATAATACGCTTAAGTTGAGCAAGCAAATTCATCATTATGCACTACAATGAAAGAGGGAGAGTGACCGACAATGTCAAACAAACGGGTGTGGCCTGTAACAATCAGTAACAATCGAAATATTGCTTTAATAATGCTACCTCTTAGAGCGGACTTGAAGAGTTTCAAAGTTGGTTCAGTAACAATCACTGCATGCACGAACGCTGTTGGGTTTATTGCGCTTGGTATCAGAACAAAGACCTTGGAATAGTAGTAGTATAGTCAGTAGTATCAGAACGGAGAAACGGGCAATTGAGCGTCCTCCATTGAAAAAAGACATTTACTTACATAAAAAAAAAACAAATCAGCAGGGGTTAAAATGGAGGGGAGCAGGGATTGGGATATTCAGACCACTCAATAGGGGAATCCGGGTCGGGGACGGGGGAGGCGGTGCGGGACGAGAAAACGGTTACGGGGGGGGGGGGGGAATCAGACCATACAACTGGGTAGGCCGCAGGGGAGTTCGGAGGAGGAAGCAGGGGGCAGTCGGCACACTTTTCATTCCATACTGCCCACTGCAGTATTTCACTCAGGTATTCGGGAACTGGCTAGACCGGGGTATGTTACGCCGGGGGTACAGCTAGTAATAAGTATTTGCCGAATTTTTAGTGTAGTGCCCATATGATATTTTCCTATTGTGCTGCACTATTCATGGGTACCCTTGTTTATGAAATGATAAAGCTCCCACGGTTCATTTAAGCAATCTCGTATATACACTTTAGAATAACTTGAGAGCACTGCTGCCTTTTGTCCTCGTCATAATATAAAGATTGACTAACTTCTTAAATTATTTCAAAAGCTTGCAGAAACGAAATAAAACGTTTTAAGTGACTGAAGAATGGGAGGTTGTCCAATTACGGTGACATTATTTAGACCGTTAGACGGCACGGGATGTTAACAAAGCAGAACAATTTTTCGGTATTTTAAAGTTCTACACGGTCACATGTTATTCCTCCTGCCATCCCACCACCACCCTCTAACACTACATCTTCTTTCGTGGTAAAATGGCGATCCGTTATGTGTTTTTTCCGTACGTGATGTTTGTTCAGTCAACACATACCGAAATAAAACTCAATTTAAAAGAAAAAAAAAGGAAAGAAAAAAAAACATGAGAATGCAAGTCGTAAAATTTTAGGGCCACAACACGCACTCCAAGATATATATAAGCTATTTCCCGTTTTGTGGAGGCCGGTATGGGTATACGTATAAGCTGTAGCGATTACAATACGAGGCTGAGGTTAGGAGGGGGTGACTGGTTTTGGGGGGAGGGGGGAGAACGAAGGGGAGACGGAGAATAGTGGTTGAAAAGATAGGTTCTAATAAACATGTCTTCTCAGCAGTCGCCTTGTGCTTCGTCTGTTGTGCCACCTACGACGAGTTAATGATTAAAAGAAATCGTTATTGTTCACCAGGGAGCTTTTACCCAACGAGCTTGTATAACCAGTTGTTCGCCAGCCCCGTCTCTTCGGGGGACCTGGTAGATAATTAAATTGCACGCTGCTGAGCGGACGGGCCGGGCCGGGACGGGACCGACGTGGAGTTGATGACAGACATAACGTTTCGTTTTGAAACCCGAGCGGTCCGTCTCACATTTTCTCTTTTTTCCAAAAACGCATTGAGAATCCAAACTAGTTGGCGGCGCGGAAAACCAGAAGGATGGGCTTAGCAACGATTTCGCGCAACCCTTTCGTGGTTCTCGCAGCTGGAATCTAGAATAACATGTAGCTTCAACATGGCGTTAGTTTGGGCTTTACCGCTTTGTAAGAAAATGGTCTACTGTACAGGGTGATCCAACTAAAGTGTTACGAGCCGATATCCTGCGGCTAAATAGAGAATAATAATGATAGAAATGCAATGATGGGTGTGATGGGGGAAAGGAATGACCTTGAGTTGACACTTCAAGGTTATCGTCGTCCTATCTTCCCAACGAGATACGATTCGGCAAAAACGTAAATATGAATATGACCAACAGAAAACATTCAAAATCGAATAATAAATAAAATAGTTACAACGAAGTTTAAAAGTTAACTGTAGATGCTGGCTGCACTGTAGTAGTGGTCGACCGAAACCAATTTTTTCACTTTCGGCCGAAATCGAAACCACTGCCGAAACCAGTGATTTGGGTTCGGCCAAAACCGAAACCACTACCGAAATCGATCAATCAGTTTCGGCCGAAACCGAAACCACTACCGAAACCGGAACCAAAACCCATACTGAAAAGTATCAATTTTAAAAATTTGACAAAAAATCAGGAATAAAATCATAAAATCATGAATGTGTGGCCTCCCACCAGCCCCTCCCTCTACCCCTCCAACAAAAATAATGTTGTAGAATTAAAAAAGAACTTGTCAGTCTTGCTTACAAGACTTCAGGATTTTCGTTTTGTACTTTCTTTTTTTTCACTACGCAATTTTTATTTTAAAAATAGTCTAATTTTTTTCGTGTCAGTCCAGGGCACGGTAAAGGGCTTTTCATTCAGTAAGTAAGAGCTTTGCTTGAAAACATAAATAAAGACAAATGAAAGTACAAATGCCCTCCAGTGCAACGAAGCCATTTAAATATTTTGAATTTGGATTTTTAAAAAAATTGTATTTATTATTGATGGGCATGGCAGATGCAAGCAGGATCAGTGATGGTGCCCCCTGGATGTCGACAGCACTAAGCTACAGCCTAGTAGTTATCCAGGCAGTATTAAAGTCCAAAATGCAACGTAAATAGGTTTGCATCCGTATTTATTTAACACCTTCTCCAGCCCATTTGGATTTCCGTATACTGCCAGGAGGTAGAACTTGTGGTTTCGGCTTCACCGAAAGAGAGGCATAGGATTCAGCCGAAACCGAAACGTAAGCGAAACCAGTTCGTCGGTTTCGGCCGAAACCGAAACTGAGCTGTTAACTTCATGGCCGAAATCACAACCGAAACCGAAAATTTGCTGGTTTCGGTGCCGAAACCAAAACCGAAACCAAAATTCGGTCGACCTCTACACTGTAGTGAAGCCAACTTCTCGGCAGTTCGCGTCACTACAGTGCAGCCAGCGTGTTCAGAGCGAACTTTTAAACATCGTTGTAACTATTTTATTTAGTATCGGATTTTGAATCTGTTTTTCTTGGTTGGTCATATTGTCTGCTTGCGTCCAACTTAATGATTTACGTTTTTGCCGTATCGTATCTCGTTGAGAAGATTGGATAACGATGACCATGAAACGTCAACTCAAGGTCATTCTTTTTTTTTTTTATGTAAACGTTCCCCATCACACCCATCATTTCTATCATTATTTTCTCATTAGCCATTCACAGGATATCAGCTCGTAACACTTTAGTTGGATCATCCTGTATAATGAGAGCTCAGAAGCGACTAGAAAAATTGTTTCTTCAGGAGGAATTCTTTATCTTATTGTCACGGATTGATACAACTGCACACATTTCATGAGTGCGCTGGTATACAAGTCCATTATTTAACCCAAACGATGTCATAAATAGCTACCAGATGTCAATGTTGCTATGGCAGTGAAAGACTCACCACTATAATTGAAGACACGATAGCAAAGGTGTCGTGACTAATGGTAATACCGTAAAAGAGTAATTTAAAGGCGCATTCCTCCCGGGTGGCCTACCCGCATGGCTCGGTTTTGCAACATTAGTTCAAACGTGTGTAAATGTTGCAGTAGCATTTCATTTTCTTATTTTTCCCCTCGTGAAAAATGGTTTTGCTGCATGCCTTCACTGTCTCCTATGTAACTGTTGCAAAAGCTATTACGCGCAGGATGCTCGAATATAGTGACAGTTACATTCCAAGCTGGAAAAAAAAAACACCGAGCACTTGCTCGAGGTATTTTTATCAGCTTGGGAATGCAACGAGTTACTGAGAAAAATTATCTATACTTAAACTAGCTCATGATGGTATTTGCACCGGGAATACCATGTTGGAGTAGTAAAATCAAGATGGAGGGACCAAGGCCAAGTATACCGATAATGCCCTTATATAGTAAATCTATCGGTGGTATTACCATGCTTATACAATACGGAAATCCAAATGGGCTGGAGAAGGTGATAAATAAATACGGATGCAAACCTATTTACGTTGCATTTTGGACTTTAATGCTGCCTGGATAACTACTATCTCTTGACATTCTTAGGACAAATAAAATACTTGCTGTCCTCTAATGCGTCACACTAATTCGATGACAATAGCGTCCATGATGATGATGATGATGATGTTGGAGAAGTCACAATTCCCCTCCAAACGGTAGAAGAGGAACTTTAAGAAAGTTGGTCTTATGTGTTGACTCAAAATTGAGAATCTGATTATTTTAAAAGAGTATGTATGAACTATTAGTGTTTTATTTGCAACACTACTGCTGACTACATTAATAATAATCCGAGATGGAACTGTCCCATGGGGCTGCGAGTCAGTGGATCAAATGGGTCACATTTTTATCGTCGGTCAAGAGGGCCAATTGACAATCCGATAATTATTATTTACCTTCAAGCCAGGGC
>JAHWFP010200209.1:0-11978 GCA_023313725.1 Lithobius niger
GCATCACTAAAACACGACATGGAGACCGCCGTTGTTTTGCTGGAACGCGCAGAAATTAATGCCGACTGATGTCACTCTTCGATTTCGACTCGTAGCCGATTGAGATAGCTCTATTGGCTGTGAGAGCTCGAGTGTCTGACGGCCTTAGCAGGCCACTACAACTGTCGTCTGTTCTTGTGTAAGTGATCCAAAAGTAAAGCATGCATGTCAAAATGGATGTAATTGCCCTTTAATTGTATGTCAGTAAACTTATGATAGTAACTATATAAGTTCATCTGTGATAGTATTTAAATCCATGACAGATGAACATATATAGTTACTGTCATACTTTTCCATGGTCAGATGCAGCTATCAGTGCCTTTTAAAGTATTTTCATGTGCATTTTCAAACAGTGTTTTCCAGTAGGCTTCTGGTGTCTCTGCTCACCATTGGAGGGCGCCACCATCCATCCAAATTGCAATGCAGTGCTTGTTGAGGGAGGGATTCAACAAAAAGAACTTACAATGAAAACGAGTAGAAACTAGAAAATTTTTCTACATGTTCGGTTCTCTTTGTCGAATTCCATCCTCATCGCTATTATGTTATAGACTGTGTGCTAAGTTTTATGATCTATAGATGTGAAGGAAGTGAACAGACTCAAGGCTTTTGTTGATTGACCATGTTTCTCGTCAGCTGGACTGTTTTATTCATTTGATCAGCTGATCAGGAGCTGACAACAAGCATCAAATTGCACACTGGACGGATGGTGGCGCCATTCGACGGTGAGCAGATACACTGCAAGGCTAACTGTGGGTTAGTTGCAAAACTAAGGTCAATCGTTTCAACAAAAAAACCAAGTTTACACAGTTTACAGTAACGTATTACCGTATTTCCTCAAATGAGCACACACAGTTATTTTCGTGACACAACCCGATGCAAAACAAAGGCCAGGCACTTTTTATTTTTGCCTCAGTTAAACTGCGACGTGCATTTAGGACAAAGCGCCTAAAGATGGGTGAGATAAACTTAAAAGTCGGTCATGAATGTTACATTTTCCCGAAAACAGCAATTAATTTTACAAGGCAATCTTGATGCACCGATGGCGAAATTAGTCTCGGGGAATTTCAAGTATTTTCATTAAATTTAAAACGGGGCTTGGAACACCGGAAGAATAATGACTCCCGTCCGATTTTTTTTTTTTTTTTAATGGACTAAGAATTACTTGCTGAATAATGTTTTCCTCTCCCATTTTTGGGGCAAACGCACCGTTTGGCCGTGGTTTAGGTCCAAAGTTAGCATTACAGGAGGTAGGCTGTGACGCCATTTTGTTGCCGGCAGGCAGGCTCGAGGCAAAGGGCGCCGCGCAGGAAAGCATCAACTGGGCAAAAGTCCGTCAAGTGAAACGCCAAACCCCAACCAGTTCGTTAGAAGTGAAACGCCAAACGGAAGCCGGTACCTATAACCTAACGACAATAACAACAAAACCAAACTAAACTGACAATAACAACCCACTTATCTGAACTGTTTACGGAAAAAAGATATAAGCTGGGAACATGGAACTCTTGTACGTCTGTCAGTGCTAGAGTACGGCTTTCATTAATTTCTGACGGCCAAACTAAGCCTTTGCCCCAAAAATGTTATGGGAAAATGTTGTTCAGCTGATCATTTTACATCATTCTAGCCCAACGAGAAGCTAATCGGAGAGAAGTCACTATTCTTCCGGTAAGCCCGGGGCTTTTATAATGGGGGTGGAGAGCAATCATTTGAGTTAATTACCACGTAGTACCAACTCAAATGTAAACAAGTGACATTAAAAATGTCAACAGGCTACTCATCTTATCGCAAATTTTTGATAGGCATTATCCGAAAAAATTTTATTTTCTGTCCTATCTTCGTCAGGCAGCAAGGACCAGTCTAATGTAGGATGTACTTCACACATTTCTTGCTGCCTGACGAAGATAGGACTGAAAATAATTTTTTTTTTCGGTTGCTTAACGAAAATTCCTGATACTGATTAGTATTGACATTTTGAGTTAGCATTTGTGTTTGTATCACTCAAAGTTGAATGGTCAAATTCTTTGTAGTACCAGTCTACGGTCTACGTGTATTTACGTGGTACTACATGGTAATTAGTTCAAATGACCCACTCCTTATTAAAGCCTAGTTTTAAACTTTTAGGCTTACCACAGAGTTCTAATGTTGTCGTTACTACTTTTAACAAAAATGTATGGAATCACAAAATTCGGCATAGGTAATGCATTTTGTTACTAGTACAGCAATATCAAATCAGAAAAACGACCGTGGGGCTAAGATTTGAACGCAAATTACGTTGCTATAACAACAATACGCTACCGAATTTTTCATAGCATTTACTGTGATTTCACTCAGATTTCGTAGCACAAAAAAAACAACGAAAGAAAGGTGAATTTTTCCGATTTGTAAGGTGTACATATCAGACTTACAAAAGTTAATTTTTCCGCTTTGAACAGCGATAACGGTGAAGGCAGCTCTTCATTTTGCACAACGATCGATAAACCAACTCCCAAGTTGTTTTAAAAAACAAGGCATAACACACAGTTTAAAAATAAAAATGGAATGTAACACAGATTTTGGAGAACACAAAAGGCGAATTTTTAAGCCTTACACGATTCGTTATTTACAAACCTAAAATGGATTTTTTTGTGCGCACAAAAACGAAAGTAAACAGACCACGGTTAGGCATAACGTACAAACGCTGTTTATAGAGTAGCCTACAACACAAATGTTGAATGCTGAATTTTTCTCAATTGCATAAGTTTGTGACATCGCCAAGCATTATTTTACCTTGGACGAAACACTTTCAGTGTTTCGTCCAAGATTTTACAGACATTGTAGGCTAAAAGAATTTTGTACACAACCAATTTTTTGCATTACGGCAAGGCCTAACGCTGCTATCGCCACTTGTTCGGCAACACTATCACGGCATGGCGGGCAGATGTCAGTACGAATCAGGGATTAAAACTCGATCAGCCATTATACAAGCAATTTTAGTCGTTTAGTCAGGTTGGGTTGGTAAATCTTAGACGAATCACTTTCAACAAAAGATCCTTTTCACCATTATGGTCGACAGCACAACGCACCACAAAATAGCTTTCACAAAAATGGCGCTTATCTACTGTAAAATTCCTGCGTTGTTATTGGTTAATGGCCAACCCGCATCATCCAATCAGAGTGCGTATTGCGACGCTGGGTGGTAGGAGCTCCTGGACTCTTACCACCCGGGGGGTGGCAGCAGACACTTCCAAAAAAAAATATCAACTGAGATAACTTCGCTAAGGCCATCTAGGAGCCCTGGCCACAATAGCCTATATCAGCCACAGCCGCCTATAGCAGTCACGGCTACCTAGAGTAAGCGTGGTTACGTAGATCCGTAAAGGTCGGAATTACCCAAGAAATAAGCCTTACCGAAAAAAAAAATCACAGTCCCGGATTTTCGCCAGACACATCAACGAAAATCCGGAACAGCACTAACATTTTAACTAAGTTAAAAATAAGAAGTACCAAGATTACAAACAAGGAATTTATGAGGGCAAAACAGTCGTACAAACGCCGTCATCGGCAAACGTAAAGGTAGTAAACAGGCCACCTAAATTCGGTGCCATGGGTGGCCGGAGCGCAAATAAGTGATATAGGGCTCGGGAATTTCATCGGGCGGCTCCATCATCACGTTTTCGGGGGGCATCACATCATCGTCATCCTCGACAACGATAATCTCTTCAACGAAAAAGACGTCCGGAAGGTCGTTGGCTACCACCACGACGTCTTCCCCCATCTCCTCTCCCTCCTCGACGACGACGGGAGGAGTAGGACTCGCGGGTGCAAGCTAGAAAAATAAAATTAAAACAAAGTTAAAAATAACGTAAAATTAGCAGAATGTAAACATTCCGAAAATTAATTACGCTGGTAACAGCTTAGAAACCATAACCACAGGGCCAAACGAATTCAGGACTCGAATTTTAACAAAAAAAAAAAATAACTAAAACCCCCCCTCCGCTTACAGGACATGCACACAGGTTGACTTTAGACAAAAAATTAACACTTTCGGTTAACAAAACCAGCGAATCAAGAAATTGAAAAGAAAAATTACGAATTCTATAGATAGCAGTCCAAAACCAATACCCCCCCCCCCCGCCCTTCCGGACGTTGCCCCTTACATCAACCCAACCCCCCCCCCCCACCCAACACACACATCACGATAAATAATAGCAATTAAGAAAATCAGCCTCGAATTAAATAAAAAAATTACATGGAGAAAGACAGCGTTTCTTTTTTTTTTCCCAACAAGTAATACCTACTTTTTCTGGTAAAACAATTCACATCAAAAAAAAAAATTTTTCGTACCATTACGGAATGCACATTCCACGTTAATCGAAAAAGGAATCAAAATCAAGTACACACCCTTCTAAACGAAATTGATTTGGTTAACAAACCATCACCCGTTAACATTTAGCCGTAAATAACGTTAAAAATTGCACTCGTTTGTCAAACAATGACACGCGGCCATTAATTCCGGCCGTTCCGAAAACTTGACGAAAACGACCAAAATTTCATAGAAATTACACGAAAATAAGCATCACTTTCATCTAATTATTACAAGCACTTTAAGCTTAACGAATCATTAACGAAAAATCAACTTAAAATCACTAGACGCTACTTTCCAGTAGGCCTAGAAAATAAAATTTTTCCTTTCAACTCGAACAAAGAAAACTTTTCAATCATCTCCGCACAGAAGGGAAACTAAGCAAAATCAGCCGTAATTAAATCAAAACACCGATTAATTAGTTAAGTCAATTAATACACTTACCCATAGCTCCCGCAGAAGTTCTGGACATAGGGGATCCACCACCCTATGTATAAAAAAGTGGCAATTACATCGGCCACAGCGGTCGGAATGTGTTTCGGGGGCATCCATCTCGGGAAAATCTCTTCGATCAACTGAGGAAATCGCGCCAAAAATCCAGGAAACTGGAAAAGAAAATTTTTCCCTACCCTCTCACCCCAAACCCCCCAGCCAACTTAACCGATCAAAAATTAATTTTGGACGGGAAAAATTATTTCCACGAACTCATGAACAAAATACCGAAAAATCCGACAGACAAATGGTAAACAGTCTACAGACCTCATCTAACAAGAAAAAAAAAATTATTAAGTAGCGTAAGAATTTAATTATTGAAGCCAATTACCACCAGAAAAACCGTTGTAGGCAAACAACGGCAACTCTTCCCTGGGACAAAGCACTCCGGACAGGCACCCTTAAGAAGCCGGAAATGTTCGCCGTCACATCACGAGATGGCGCCACGAGCCGATCGTCGCCACAGTCTCCCAGGCGAAGCGAAAGCGAAACCGAGTCGAAAACAGATTATCGGGTAACGTGTATAAGTCACGATGCAAGTTAATAAAGAAAATTTTATTGCAGGATAAGGTTTGAAAAACCACGAGCATTATTCATGAGTCGTTATAATTACACATATAGCAGTGAAAGATTAGTCAAAACAGATTACACCCGACATTTTTTCTATTGTTTCAGAGATAGAAGGAAGATCGATGAGCGACATGTGCATCAATAAGTGATCAGCAAATCCATGAGGGATTAAGTTATCAATAAGTGATAAGTAGATCAATAAGTGATATGTGCATCAATAAGTGATCAGCAAATCCATGAGGGATTAAGTTATCAATAAGTGATCAGCAAATCCATGAGGGATTAAGTTATCAATAAGTGATCAGCAAATCCACGAGGGATTCAGTTATCAATAAGTGATAAGTAGATCAATAAGTGATATGTGCATCAATAAGTGATCAGCAAATCCATGAGGGATTCAGTTATCAATAAGTGATAAGTAGATCAATAAGGGATATGTGCATCAATAAGTGATCAGCGAATCCATGACGGATTAAGTTATCAATAAGTGATGAGAATATCAATAGATGACAAGTGCATCAACAAGTGATAAGCCTATCAATAAGCGATCAGCGGATCAGTAAGTGATAGGCAGTGCTACAAGGAAAAAAAAAACTGAACCCATTCATCATGAGCTCATGAACATTTCATCTGATTCAGTAACTCAACACTACAAGGACTTCACAACACTGAAATCAGTTCCGCGAGACTCGCGAAAGTACGACGGATAATGCGAAACAAAACAGAGCACTCCAAATTCAATAAGTGGACCGAAATCGCGAGGCCCACTACGGAATTATCGAATAAGTTCTTAAGCTAATACTCCTGATTCTCCCAGTGCAATAAAAATTAAGAGACAGGAGCCGCATGGTAAAATTTAAGACACGACACCTAGTTAAGAAAACAGAATTGTAACACAGTCGAAATTTTATTGACCGATATTGTCACATAGGTCAAAAACTCGAAATTTCTGAATTATTACTATGTAATTGTACAGTGTTGTATACGAAAATATTTGACATGTACCAACACAGTAAGTACTAAATAATACAGTATTAGCACTCATCCCCCCCCCCCTGAAAAAAAAAATCCGGAATTTTTTTTTTCTCCTCTCCCCGTTTTGCATGAGAACTCTTCAAATATCCTCGGAAATTCTAACCCATAGGTTCATCGACCAACAATTAGGCCCACTTAACAATCATTCCACCCCAATAGAAAAATAGGATTCCGAATATGTATTCGAAAATCTGAGGTTTGCTATATGAGGTCTTTTACTCACGGAAAACTTAAAAAATTATAACATTAAGGGGATTCTTAGCATAACCTGAGACGTTTTTCCTCATATCTTAGTGGGAAGTTTACTCCAGCAAACGCCAGTAAGTAGAATCATATTACGGAATAAGTTAATCAAAGTACTAAATCAAAAATTAAAAACTTTAAGGAGATAGATCGTTACCCCAAGTAAGGAGTAGCCGACCTTATTTCGGAAAGGGTGTTGTAATTATTTTAAGAATTAGCACTTTTCGATATAAAATATCGATATCAATAATCTGTATCGGTATCGGTATCTAACGATACACAACCGATACTTCTTATCGATATAACATTAACTTATTAACTGAAACAGCCTTACGACATCCATTTATTATTACCAGAATAACATTAGTTTTAGCTTAGCAGCCGACACTCAGTGCATTTGGCCTCTGCCTCATGCACTCTAATTGCTGCCACATGTGGGCCCATCCAGATACTCAGTCAACATCAGTGGTCCGGCTCCTAACCCAATCAGCTCCTCCCTCAGCCTCAGCATCCAATCGCACATCGTCTGCTACACAAAAGAGCAGGATGCAGGCCCCCTTTAAAACGAAGGGTCCTGCAGATTTTCACTCTCACTCCCCGACTTTTGGACATTCAATTGCCACCAGCCACTGAGCCTTTGGAGCCGGAATTCCCACAGCAGTGTTCAGAGTTAAGTAATAACGACGATCTTGGACTTAGCCGAATTTTAAGGGAGCTTCCCTCCTTTAGAGACTAAGCTCGGGTCAGTGTTTGGAAAGGGCGCATCTTTATATAAGAGCCCCTTTCTTATTGCCCTTAGCCCCAAATTAATCTAGAGTGCTTTAACGTTAGTTATTGAAGGTTTAACTTGAATTAACGGTGGGATAACCCCAACCCTAAATAATCGAATTAAATATCCTTTGAACCGATATCTTGTGTGGACTCCCTTACTTTGCTCATTATTGCTTGTATGTGCTGTAGTTAGTAACGATCGCATTAGCGCCGGCCGGTACGAATTTATTATTACGTACCTCTGTTATCCTCGTAACCCTAACAATCAGGAATTACGAGAGATTTACACCAGGGGAGAGTTTCCAGGGGAAACTTTGGGAAAGGCGTTTATAGGATGTTGACTATTGATTGAATATTTACATGTGAACATTGTGAAATGGCTCTTGTTAAAGCTTAGTACTTTGGTTTGGGTAATGAATAAATCATTACTATTAGATTTAACTAGGTTGTGGGGGGGGGGGACAGAGTTTACTGCTCAGACTGACTTTGGGATGGCATTAGAAACAGATCTTTTCAAGATTTCCGTTTAATAGGACAAGCTATTGGAAAACATTCGGATGGTCAAGGTCGGAGTTTTGGTAAAAGATTTAACCTAATGGGGCCCAACCAATTTCCCTCAAAAAAACTCATTGTGCCCAGCTCCTCTCAGCAGCCAGCAAACATCATCTACACCAACTCAATTAAATATTTTTTTCTATAGTTTTTATTTACTTATTTCTGTATTATTATACACCACTGGAAAGAGGATGAAATGAAGCACACAGCACTGATATAGGTACACACATGGCTACAACACTTAGGATGAAAAAAAATCATAAAGTTATAAAATGCTTATCAAATACATATGAAAAAAACATATTTTTACTCTTTGAGGCAGAATTAGACCAACTTCAAATGCAGGAACAACATGTTTCAAAAATTTCAATGTAATCAGTGACCTTTTAGGAATCCATAGATGTAGGGAAATAATTAATGGCTTAATTAATATTCATAACAGAAACAATACAATTAATTAATTAAATGCATAACTGCATAATATCATACATTTATTAAATGCATGAGCCGAATATTTATTCGGATAGATCAAAACGACTCCAGATAGCAATTATAATTGGGAGTCCTTCTTCAAAGACGACCGAGAGGCGGCAAGATCATTTGAGACTGAACAAGTGTAATTACACCTATTGTTAGAGTTTAAAAGATGGCATTACCAGCTGACATTATTTACGACAGTTTCGTAGAAGCTAAATGACTTTCTAGAACTAGATTTAATTACGATAAGATCGTCGCTCATGATCGATCACTACGTGGAATAACAATAAGTCCCTCCCACACGGGATGGCGGCATATACCTTCAAAGTGCCGCGTACGGGGAACAATTAATGAACCCGAACGCAACAATAGAATGATTGACAGGCGGAGAGGTCCCAATTGACGATAAGGGCCCAAGCTGTCCAAATGTTACTATATTTAGCATTTCAATAATAAATCAATACTACAATGGATTGATCATGGCCGATAACGCCACAGTATTTAAGCTGAACCTCGGAATGCGTGATATCATCCGATCACCAGCAACTTACCAGACGCTAACTAGTTCACGCCAGTCAAATTCCGAAGGCCGCAATCCAGAAGTACGCCAGGCAGATTGCCGTGCCGAGCTAGCGACGGGGCTTCGCCGCTCAGCCGACCCGTGGGCCCATGGCCGCACTCAAGCTTCAATTAATGAGCTAAGTATTCCGATTGATTAGCGATAGCTAATTGTGTTTATGCTTAACTAGTACCAAGCCGTACGCTACTAAATTAACCCGAGATTCCTTTAATTTAACTCAGAGAATATAATAATGATTAGGTTTACCGCTCGACTTAATCCGTAATGCCATTCGTTAAACTCATGTCAAATCATTGTAATCATACAATCAAATCATAATATCTGTCACTGATTTAATTGGCCAAATGTGGGGTCAATATTGTGTACAGCGGAGTGTTGATTAAAGGCCCAGTATAATTGGATGTTTGCTTATTATTTAGCCTACCTAATTTATACTTGATTAGTGTTTTATACAATTGTTTGCCCTTATGCTATCCTGAACGATAATGTTTATTCTAGTCAAATGGTCACTGGAATAGAACATTACATAGAGCCCACGTTTACAATTTAATATGCATTTGTTCAGCTGTAATTAAATAATTATGGGTGCACCTACATAAATCAATTTGTTCTTGGCCATCTTTCTCTGGTGGGCTGCACTGCAACCCTATCTTTCCATGTTGGTTAGGCCTAACCCTCCTCTTTCAACGTGGATTAGGCCTCTATGGAAATCTGCAAGATGAATGCTTGCAGTTGCTGTTTTTTTTTTTTTGGTTTATGGAGAATGCCTACCAGGGTTTGTTACCCAATTAAACTAAAAAGACTATCTTAAATTTTTTTATTACAATGGTTAACTAAATGTAGCAATTATTTACTGAGTTTAGTGACACACAACCTCTACTGCTTGGTTGTATGCTACCATTCCAGGTCAACTTCAGAATATGTCTTTGATTTTTTTTAAATACATATTTGGCAAAGTTTCTTCAAGGATTAACAATTAATTTTTTTTTGGTGATTGGGGGGGGGGGGGGGAAGAAGCTAAGTAAATAGTTTTGAAAAATTTTGTAAGACTTCCTGAAAAGTAAAATGAAGATTTCCTGAAAAGAAAATATAATAATAAATGGAAGTTGTAAGACTGTTGCTGTTAATAAGTTAATGTTATATCGTTAAGAAGTATCGGTTGTGTAACGTTAGTTACCGATACCGATACCGATATTTTATATCGGAAAGTACTAATTCTTAAAATAATTACAACGCCCTTTCAGAAATAAGGTCGGCTACTCCTTTCTTGGGGTAACGATCTATCTCCTTAAAGTTTTACTTTTAATTTAGTACTTTGATTAACTTATTCCGTAATATGATTCTACTTACTGGCGTTTACTGGAGTAAACTTCCCACTAAGATATGAGGAAAAACGTCTTAGTAACTAAGTTTTCCGTAAGTAAAAGACCTCGTATAGTAAACCTAAGTTTTCGAATACATATTCGGAATCCTATTTTGCTATTGGGGTGGAATGATTGTTAAGTGGTCCTAGTTGCTGGTCGATGAACCTATGGGTTAGAATTTTCGAAGTTCTTTGACGAGTTCTCATGCAAAACCAAAAAAAAAAATTCCTGGATTTTTTTTCCGGGGGGGGGGGGGGGGGGTTTGTGAGTGCAATTCTGTATTATTTAGTACTTACTGTGATGGTACATACATGTCAGATATTTTTATATACAACACTACGATTTTCAATTTCGTAATAATTCAATTTTTTTTTTTAGATTTTTTGACCTATGTGACAATATCGGTCAATAAAATTTCGACAGTGCTATAATTATTTGCTTTTCTTAACTAGGTGTCGTGTCTTAATATTTACCATGCGGCTCCTGTCTCTTAAATCTATTTCACTGGGAGAATCAGGAGTAAAATAAACAACTTATACCTCTCATTCTCGGGAAGTTGAATTTGGTTTGCTGGTACTTATTTCGTGGAAGTTTCGCTTGTCTGCGGAAGGCTCATCTTTCTGTAGAATTCAGGAAGATTGCGGAATATCATCTTCCTTTAGAGAAGGTCTCCTCGCTTGTTATTAGTCGCCGTGCTTGTTACAAGTCGTCTGCTTGTTACAAGTCGTCTGCTTGTTACAAGTCGTCTGCTCGTTACAAGTCGTCTGCTTGTTACAAGTCGTCTGCTTGTTACAAGTTTCTTGTTTCTTTAATCAGAGTCTAAGAGGCCTCAAAGCCGTACACTCTTTACTAAGTTAAACCTAAACCTAAACCTAACTTAACCTAATCATATACCACCACTAACACAACGTTACTGGCCTCAATATTCCAGAGCTGCACCGCCTGCCACTGCACACAAAGTTCCACTGCCTGTTACATCGCAACGCACATTCTACCAAGAAGACCAGGCGACCCATCAGGCCAACAGTCCGAGTCGTCCGAGTTGTTACAAGTCGTCTTCCTGAAACAATAGGAAAAAATTTCAGGTGTAACCTGTTTCGGCTGACTTGTGTTTTTACATGCGTAATTATAACGTTTCTCTGAAATAAACATTTTGTTAACCCATTTTACCATTTTGTTGGTGCATCTGGTGCGTCTCTGCACTTTGTTTGTTCGTTTGTGAGTTATTCACGTTTCCTAGCGCTGCTGATGGCTTCGTGAACTTGGTTTCACTTTCGTTTCGCTTTGGTGCGAAATCTGAGCTTCGTTTGCTCGTGGCGCCATCTCGTGACGAGAAGGTGAACGATTTCGTTGTTAAAGGGTACCTGCCAGGAATCCACTGTCCCAGCGCAGTTTTTTGTCGCTCGGCTCGATTGGATTGCTGGTAATTGATTTACTTAATTAAAATCATCCCTTAATCATATAATTTTTTGGTTACGTAGACTGAGGTTTGAGAAACGGTTACCAATTGTTT
>JAHWFP010200210.1:0-19061 GCA_023313725.1 Lithobius niger
CTGTCGTATAGTTATTTATCCTCACATGCCTGAAAACAGCTAACTACCTTTGCTGTAAAGAGACAACATGTCTAGTGGTTGCCATGCTCATATGTATATTTTATCTGGATGTTATCTTTTACATATAAAAAAGATATGTAGATAGGGTGTGTCTTGGTACTAAGAAATACTAATCATGTGAAAAAAGGTGATTGATGTGCTGAAAATATAACGAAAGCCACCAAAAATTATAAAAAAAAAAGGAAACTGGCCAGAAAACTAGATTGGTGTTTTCACATCATAATTACTAAGAAAGAAAATTGGATTTCATCAATTTGCACCAAATAGATCTGGTATCTATCCCATAACAAAACTTGTTAAAGATTCCCGCCAATCTTTTCGGCCGTGTGAAGTCGTGATATCAAACGCCAAGCTCTTTCGCTGCACCTCACCAAAAATCCTGCAGAATTGGAATTAGGCATTTGACTCATAGGACTTTGTTTTGTCCCAAAGATGGGGGCCACCCACTGAGCATTCAATGGGGTGCCCTGCCCCCTTCAACCCCCCCAGATTTAAAGTTTAACTTTTTTCCTTTGAGAAATAGACATTTGGTTTGGTTAGGTTTGTGAAGTAGTGATATCAAACGTCAAGCTCTTTTGCCAAGCTAATTCCACCGACTAATACTTCAAACGTTAAATTAAATGATTGAAAATTGTGCAGCAAGCAAGTTTCATATATTTCATTTAACCTTCGAACTATTACTTAGTGGGATTAGCTTGGCGAAAGAGCTTGGCGTTTGATATCACGACTTTACACGGCCGAAAAGCTTGGCGGAAATCCCTAACAAGTTCTGTTTTGGGTAGATATTACTAACTATTGGTTACTGACTGCTGGTAACGCTTTTTTTGTATCACGAAAATGAATTCTTCCATGGCGGTGAATAAAGCTGGTTCTTAGCTCATTTTACAGGTATTGCTCTGGAGATGTGCCCTTTTCGTATGGACCTTTCTAATTGGTCAAGTGGTTCAGGAGTTCTAAACGTCCAACTTGATTCTTTTACATTGTTTTAAACATTATGTTATTATGCAACAATGCCAAACTGCACACCAAATAAATCCCTGCGTTTGCAAGGAAATACTTCAGTACGGTACTAATACGAAATTCTAATCCACCTAAAACCAAAACTGGTATAAGAAAAGCCGCCAAGTTTCAAAAAAGGGTGGGCCTTTCAAAGTAGTGATATCATTCAACCAGGGAAAGGCCGCTAAGGTTAATCCTATTAGCCAAATTAATCGCACCTAGTAATAGTGCGGAAGTTAAATGAAAACTAGAAGATTGCTAGTGGTGGTAGCAATCTTCAAGTTTTCATTTAACAGCCAAAGTATTATTAGGAGCGATTAACTTGGCTAACAGGATTAACCTTGGCGGTCTTTCCCTGGTTGATTGATATAACTACTTTGAAAGGCCGACCCTTTTTTGAAACTTGGCTGCTTCTCTTATACCAGTTTTGGTTTTGGGTGGATATCAAAACTTTCATAGGACTGTGACCGAACGAAGGATCAGACGGTTTAATCGTCCCCTCCACCTTTTCTGTCTGGAGGAATTTACTCATTCATAATGTTTACATTTGCGGCGACCCAATTAGCCGTTACGCCAGTGAAATTAATACGGTCAGAACTTGCATAGGCTTGTAAATGTACAGAGAATTTCACGGTCTAGTCATCACCTTTACCTGTTTTGTCCGGAGGTATTTTATGTGTGTTGCAAATCTTGAGTGAAAATTGAAGCCGCCGTTTTTGGGGGGTGATGTTTCACCTTTCTGGGTATATTAACACTGGCGATAGCCAGTGTTAGTAAGGGTCGACCTAGGACCTCTGTGTTAAATTCTCAACTTTGAGAGCTTATAACTCCGTCAAAAGTAAACATCTTTAAACTAAATTTGGAATCTAGCCTTGACTAGTTAAGGCCTGTCTGCAGTCCAAAAATTTTGAAATTCGGTCCAGCCAAACCCGAGATCCAGAGAGGGGCCAAATAGACAACTTCTTGTTCTGCTTCTTGTTGTTGTTGTTGTTGTTGTTCTGGGGATACTTTCGTCTGTCCTTTCTACAGGTCAAACCATTTGTCCTATAAAGCTGGTTCTTAGTTCATTTTACAGGTACTGTTCTGTAGATGTGCCCTTTTCATAAGGTCTTTTCTAATTGGTGAAGTGGTTCAGGGGTTACGGAGCTCTAAACCACCAGATTAATTGTTTTACATTGTTTTAAACATTGTTATTATGCAACAATGCCAATTAGCAAACGCCAGCTGCAAGACATAGACTGAAGATTAAAGGATTTGTTTCTATTGTTACCATTGGCGATAGCCAGGTTAATAACGGTCATCCTAGGGTCTCTTGTGTTAAACTCTCAGCTTTGACCGTCAACTGCATTGTTTTACAGTTTAGCTGCCATTCTAAAAGTAACACGAATTAATAAACAAAAACGGAACGTTAAACATTTAGAGTAAGGATCTAAAAAAGTCAAAACCTAGAAGGAACACGGACAAGCTTTGACAGTCAGGGTCTAGGTGTAAAATTTTGTCAGTAAGAGACTGGTAAGCATTAGACCCTTACTACCCAGTGGCCAGCAATAAATACATTTTGACGAAAAACTGGAAATCCTCTTGCAAAGACCCATGCGATGGTCAAGTGGTAGTATGGTTATACGTTTCCTGCTTTGCTTTACGTTGAAAATTATTTTTCAATTTAGTAACATGCCAGCATATTCGTAGCAGAGAGCATTATGGTAATCCTCTACCATAAATCTACGAAATATAATAAAAAATTCTAAAGCATGAAAAGACAAAATTCGAAACTTCACAAGAAAATTGTGTTACTAAAGTTCCATAACAATATTCTTAGAACAAAGAAAACCTTCTACAACCGTTCATACACACGTTCTGTCCGAATAGACTAGAACTAAGCTAACCACCGGGTAGTAAGGGTCTAATGCTTACCAGTCTCTTACTGACAAAATTTTACACCTACACCCTGACTGTCAAAGCTTGTCCGTGTTCCTTCTAGGTTTTGACTTTTTTAGATCCTTACTCTAAATGTTTAACGTTCCGTTTTTGTTTATTAATATCAGTTGAGCTTGTTGGTTTTTTGGTTGGCATCGGTTAGTGACGATGCCATTCATTGTTGTTATCGCGTCCACATTTTATTGGTGGGCGCAGGTTTTTGTTGGCGCATGATTTTTGGTTGTTGTAATGTTTTTAACATAGATTAAACAACTTGGGAATCCCGTAATGTTGGATGTTTTTTTTGGAACCTTTTGTGCCTAAACGACGCCATTTTTTTGTTGCTAGGCTCTCCCACTGCCGAGTTGTTTTGACATTTTGGTGCCGAAACCCATTTGAACTAAAAAAGAGATATGCAATCGGGTAGTTAGTTTCTCATTATTTGAGAAAAAAACAAAACTGCTGGAAGAAGGTCCAAAGACTCGCAAGTCAATTTACAAAAAACAGTCAAGATAACGCCAGTTTAGCAAAGTGTACAAACAAGTATAGAAAAATGGCAACAGCAGCAATGACATTAGCTCAATTAAAGAAAAGTCGAGCAACTCGAAACGTGGTAATAGCACGAGTTATCCAAAAAATAGAAGCAGACATCGCAAAAAACGATGTTGGAGAAGTTGAACTGGGGCTAATAAATTTAGAAGTGAAAGAGGCTACTATAGTTCCTATACTTCGTGACTTGGAGCTCTTAACTGATCCAGCAGAATTGGACGTAGAAATAGAAGATAATGAAGCATGCTTGGAGACTATTGTACGAACGAAAGGCAAAGCCACAAGATATTTAGCCACAATAGCAGCACCACCTCCCCCTCCAGTTACGTCGTTACATGTGCCGAGTGGACGAGTTAATTTAAAGTTACCAAAGCTACAAAAAGCAAGATTTGAAGGAGTCCTAACAGATTGGGATAGATTTTTGGGACCAGTTTGTAGCTGGGATAGATGGTAACACCTCCTTAAATAAAGTGGACAAGTTCAATTATCTTAGAGGTTTCTTAACGGGAGAAGCACTGCAGACCATACAAGGCCTAAAATCAACTGAAGCAACCTATGCTGTGGCAATAGACTTGTTAAAAGCCAAGTGTGGCAAAACCAAACGTCCAAAGTATTATTCGGTGCGATTAAGTTGGCGAATGTTTTGGTGTGTTGATAAATGTTGCCAACTGCAATCTTATCAGGTCGCACGATATACCGGAAGGATTTATCTCCTTTTAAACAAGTTTCAGCCTTTTCTGTCGTATAGTTATTTAAAGGGCCGAACCATTCGGAACTTGGCGGTCTCTTTTACCAGTTTTGGTTTTTGATATTATATCACTTCTTTTTTTTAAATTGTGTATTGACTCAACTCCATTACCGTGCAAATGATAATAAAGTGCCACGTCAACAAGAAATTGGTTTTCAACAATTTGCTACTACCTTTTGCCTGTAGGCCGAACCATTGTCAACTTAGTCACCTCTTTATTGACTTTTGGTTGGGTTTTAATTTTGTTGTAATTTGTTGTATTTAGTTAGTTTTGGTGTGTTAATATCACTTTTTTAAAGGGCCCAACCACTCTTAACTTGGTGGCCTCTTCACCAGTTTTTGGCTTTGTTTATTTTGCTTTGTTCTTACACTTGGAGAACTTGACGTGAATACCATTTCTTTGCAACGTTGTTTAGATTTATCGTCATACACTAGTGTGTGTCTAAGTACGCACGTCAGTATACACGTTCTCATTGTCGGAACTTTGGCCATCCAATGAGAGACGATGTCGACAATTCTAACAATGGTTATAACAATATTTTTGTATTTACGCGCCCTCCCACGCCATCCCTGTTACGCCCCCAAGCTCCAAACCATAAAAGGTACGCAGTTCGTATTGTAGTGCAATTTCATAGCATATTGTAGTGCAGTTCGTATTGTATTCGTCCAATTTCAGAGCTGGAAGCCTTCCCGTTATCTGGGAATCGATGAATAATCACCCTATGGGATTTAACATGGGATGAGCGGACTAGCTAGCTAGCTAGTTAGTAAGCATTTTCAACGTTACTGAGGGGCAGATTTTGCATTGAAAGCAGCATAGCTGGCATTCAAACAGGAGTTAATTTTTGTCAGGTGGGCCATTGCTCTCGATTTCAGCACAGTTGAAGCTTTTGTACCTCATTATTATTTTTCCCTAAGTACCTGAAATGTGCCCTACTATGCTTCAAGATATCAGACACTGACGCAATGGCGTCGCACTACAATGGTTTACAACCTCGACAATTGAATTAATGTGATGTTTGCTGTGATGTTTGTTGCCTAACTTGGCGCGACACACTAGCGTGTGTCTAGATGTCGCCAAATCACCTTGCATGCAAGAAAAAACAAGAAAATGAATGTGTTGGCTACATTTACATACGCTTAAACTAATGTCGCAAACCTGAGTCATGCAGGAAAGCCAACAGGGATTTATGTTCCTTTAATCGGGAGACCTTGGTCGCCTGACAACATAAAAGTCACTATTAAGGACACAGCTAACCGTTTTCTTGCTGAAAAAACAACGTAAATAATTTGCCTAATCAAGACACACACTATATGTGTCGCCCGCCAAGATGATAAACTATAACACCTATCTAGATAAAATATATATGAGCATTGAGACCAGTAGACACATTGTGTCTTTAAAACTGAGTCATGCAGGAAAGCCAACAGGGATATATGTTCCTTTAATCGGAAGACTTTGGTCGCCTGACAACATAAAAGTCACTATTAAGGACACAGCTTACCGTTTTCTTGTTGAAAAAACGACGTAATAACTTTAATATTTGCCTAATCAAGACACACGCTAGTGTGTCGCCTGTCAAGATGATAAACGATAACGCCTATCTAGATAAAATATATATGAGCGTTGAGACCAGTAGACACGTTGTGTCTTTAAAACTGAGTCATGCAAGAAAGCCAATAGGGATTCATGTTCCTTTAATCAGGAGACTTTGGTCGCCTGACAGTAGTCTAAAAAGGCGATTGGGCTGTCCCGTCACATCAGAAAAAAACAGGAGAGGTATGTTTCAGGGTGAACCTCCCCTTAAAAATGAATGTAAATATTAATAAAAAAAAAAGATAAATCATGGATTCAAGTTCAATCATTCTAACAGGCGTAGATGCTGAACTAAGCTGTAATTTGAAAACGCCGAAATATCTAAACCCTAAAAAGGAGTATGAAATGGCACTCGTTTCGTTGGATACGTACTGCAGCATTTTCAACGTACACGCAGACAACAACAAATTTTCATACACCATCGACGGTGGAGCGAACTGGATCAAGGTGCGAGTCGTTCCCGGTGCTTACGAAATTTCGGACTTGAATAATTTTACACAGTCTACTTTGGAAGGAAGTGGTCACGAAAAAAACGCCATCGTTTTAAAACCAAACCACAATACTTAAAGACAAACTTGGTTATACATAATCCGGTCTATGGTGTTTTGTTTCTGGGGGGATAATAACTTAGGAACTGTCCTGGGGATCATTCAGGGAGTTTATACTAAAACTCAGCAAGGTCAAAAATCCGTGGACATAATGGGGCTCAATACAATTTTCATTCATACTAACATAATCGGGTCTTCCTACGTGAATGACGACACTCAACCTTGCATATATGCTTTTTATCCAGGAGTGCCACCAGGTTATAAGATGATAATTTCCCCTCAAAATTTATTTTACCTTCCCGTAACTACCGACAAGATTCATAATATTCGTATCTGGTTAACTTCTAAAAATAAGAAAAAAAAAATTTTAACGGGGAAACCGTAACCGTCAGACTTCATCTGAGGTCTAAAAAATAATTTTGTTCGTATTAAAAAAAAAGAATGTTAGTATTCGAAAGAAAAAAAAAGAATAATTGGAAAAGGATTCGTCGTAGATAATAATCAATTAAGGACAAAAAACGCAGCATTCATCAAATATATAACGAGAACGAGAAGATGAGTTTAACGGAACATTACCTCGATATAAACGAATCTTTGCAACAAGATTTTTCCATGGAGAGCTACGCATTTCACGAATAGTAGGAACCAATCTAAACAACGTCAATTCAAAAATTAGAATCGTAATCGAAAACCAGGATTTGTTCCTACACATCGCGAATAGTTATCTTCTGATTAAAGGCAGGTTACTGAATGTCGGCGGTTTTAGTTTTGCCGATGCGGACGTAGTGTCTCTCATCAATAATGGTTCCATGTATCTGTATTCCAGCATTAAATATCACTTGGGGGATAAGCTAGCGGACGAGTTAAATTACCCCGGTTATGGGACTCTCATGAAAGGTCTCCTTACATACGGTTCGACCGATCAAGTGTCGTTGCTGGGGAACTGCTGAGCGTTAGCTGCGGCAGAATCTTCCGCGGCCAGTTTGAACGATAACATCGGATTCAAATTACGGCATTCAATCATCCTAAAGGAGACAACTCCTAAAGGAAGCGTCTCGTTCGCTATTTCTTTAAAACACTGCATGGGATTTTTCGAAAATTATGACAAGGTGCTGTACGGTGCCAAGCATGTCCTAACGTTGTCTAGGGCGAGCAATGACGACGCTGTATTCAGGGCAGCTGCAACAGCCGTTGGAATTGAGTAGCGTTTCGTGGCACGTACCGCACGTAACCACATCTCTTAGACTTTTTAGCTACATAGAAGGTGGGATGAACGTGGACTTAGGTTTTAGGCACTGGCATTACGATTGTTGCGAACTTCCTCAGAGCACTAGTTTCACATGGTGCGTGCTTACTACTTCAGCCGTCGAAAAAACTAGGTGGGTCATTCTAACTCTTCAGACTGATAGAAAAGATGCGCAAATTAAAAATCCAGCTGTTTTCGATCACTGCAGTCTTCAAGATGCTCACGTAACTTTAAATTCCGAACGTTACCCGTTCTTGGACTTGAACGTAAATTATGCTACTGGAGAATACTGTATCCTGTATAGAATGGCTCAAGAGTTTAGATGCGCTTTGTACGATGTCGGGGACTTGTGTATCGATTCGATGCAGTTAAAAAAGACGTATCCTCTAGTAGTTTTGGACTGTTCCAAGCAATCGGAGAGACTTCAGTCCGGCATAGCCGACGTACAAGTAAAGTTGAAATTTAACGCCGCAGTTCCAGCTAACACGACGTGCCACACGCTGTTGGTTGGAGATAGGAAAATGAGTTTGAAATTGGATAAAGGCAATTAAAAAAAAAGAGAGATGGGAAAACAAAAAATGAAAAGAAGCAAGATCGTAAAACATTAAAAAAATCGGAAAAAAAGAAGTGAGTTTTTTCCGTTCTTAGTGTTACTCGGTCCACTCATAGCCGGAAGAGGAGGTCTAGCTGGTGGTGCTGCGGGCATTACTATGGCTGTTAAGAAAGCTCAGAACGATGCTAAGGTGTTGGAAGAGGTGGTGAGACATAATAAGAAAATGGAAGGTTTGGGTTTGAAGAAGAAAAAAGCGAAGCGTGGCAGAGGGTTCTTTCTAAGATCAGTGATGGTCTGATCGATTTTACTAAACCGTTAACGAATCTCGATTTAAATAGATTGGTCAAGTCTTGAAAATTCCTAAATACAGAGGTACTTTCAGCAAGGATCGTCTGCCGCTAAAACCTAAACCTCGCAGTGAATGCGGTATCGTTAATCTCGAAGATTTTCACGATGGAGACAGGAATCATTGGGTGGCTTACTCGTCGATTACGGACACACCCTGCTATTTCGACAGTTTCGGTAATTTGGAACCTCCCACATCGATCTCCGAGTACTTGGGTCCTGTTAAATACATTCACGACAGAGTGCAGAATTTTAATCAAATATGGTGCGGACATGTCTGTTTGTATTTTTTAAGAGCATTGAGTAAGAGCGGCGTTTACGATATGGCTTTTGATGAGATGGTTCTTTAAATTATTTGCTATTGGGAATGTATGTACAAATCTAATTTTACGGGAACTTATGTGGACTTTTTAAACTAAAATTATCAATCCTGTTTTATGACAAATTTCACTGTTCTGTTATGCAATCTTATTGCCTCATTTCAAATTTCCCTGATAGGTATAAATCTACTTGAACATCTGTACTATGTGGAAAGTCAACCTGGGACATTATATAAATATATGAATATTCATTAAACAACATTGATCCACCTGTAGAATAATCTGGATCCGTTTCACAATGATGAAAAGAGACACCCACTCTCGTTCTGCGTCTTGGCCAAAGTTGAAAATATTGGTTATTGATATCTTCATCATATTTATAGTTTCTCAGATTTAAAGCCTTTCCACTTCTTATACATCGTAAGGTCAAACTTTTATGAAGAGATGTAATTGTCCACCCGGGGGTAGATATAACCACATCGTACAAATAATAGTGTTTCGTTATTTGTATGTGTTGACGAGGATAGTTATTGATGCACGTGAAAAATCACCTTTATGGATAGGCCCACTTGCCCGTAAACTGATTAATATTGGACAAGTACTATGGACATATTCCATAGTGGTCGCGTTATGATATGTGTATGGTGGTGCCAAGTTTGTAATGAGTTTATTATTCGCTGTCTCTCCCCTCTCTAAATATAGAACATTTTGTAAAGTCGTCGATAGATCAGTTTTAAGGTTTTCCAATTTGGTTTCTAAATCGGTTAGCTGAAAATAAGTTGCAGCAACTTCTGCATCTACGCCCGGAGTAACTTTAGTTAAACGTTTATTTCCCGAATCAAATTCCCGATCAGAGTTAAAATTACGTTGAGGAACAGTTTTAGATGCTACCTGTTGGTCGGTTTTTTTCGTCACGTACTCCATCAAATTATCTATCGAAGAAGATAGGTTGGTTCCTAACTCGCTTAGTTGAGAATAGGTAACAGCGTCTTCGATGTCTATGCCCGGAGCGAGTTTAGTTAAACGATTATTCCGCATGTTGTAATCTGGCACAACTTTCGCATCGATATATTCTCTCGTAGCAACGTCCCTAGACTGGGAGGGGGATGCGACGTCTTTAATTCGCTTATTTTCAGCATCAAAATGTCCATCCGGATCTTTCTTCAAGCCTACGTTGGATTTAAGTTTTTTTACGTCAGTGTCTAATTCAGTAAACTGGGAATAAATTACGACGTCTTCGGGTTCTGTAGCAGCTCCGACTTTAGTCAGACGCTTATTCCGCATGTCGTAATCATGATTTGGGTCTAATATAAATCCTACTGCCTTCAAATCATCTATCGAAGAAGATAGGTTGGTTCCTAACTCGCTTTACTGAGAATAGGTAACAGTGTCTTCGAGTTCTATCCCCGGAGCGAGTTTAATTAAACGATTGTTCCGAATCTGGCACAACTTTTATATCAATATATTATTTCGTAGCAACGTCCCTAGAGTGGGAAGGGGATACGACATCATTAATTCGTTTCTTTTCAGCGTTAAAATGTCCATCCGCATCTTTCTTCAACCCTATGTCGGTTTTAAATTTTTTCACGTCATTTTCTAATTTGGTAAATTGGGAATAAATTACGACATCTTCGGGTTCTGTAGCAGCTCTGACTTTAGTAAGTCGCTTATTATGCATGTCGTAATTATGGTTCAGGTCTAATATAAATCCTATACCCGGAACCCCTTTCACATCTCTTTGCGTTCGTTTCAAAGATTGTCTAAATTTGTTAACCGGCATTTTGACGATTCTTTTCTTTATATATAAACAAAAGGAATAAGAAATTTCAAAAATGTCTCATTCTACCTGGTATGGAAATCTTTCGAGTCTGTTGCAATAAAATTCTCTAGAAGTTAAGACGGAAAATGCGACAAATTTAAAAATGGAGTAAAGTACGTCTTATCTCCTTCCGTAGAATTCGAGGATTTAAAAGGAATAGGTTCTCCCATTTTGAACAAAGATTCCAGGTGTAAGGGATGGATTACTCCGTCGACCTCCGAATATCAAACCGCGATGAAAAATCTTAAACGATACATCTGCGAACAATTAGAAATTGAAACTGACGAGCAGAAACCCGTTTCTTTTACGATGTTCAGTTACCCAAATTACTCGCACCCAGCTTCCACCTGCTACCCATTTTGTCAAAAGGCAGACGGTGAGTCGGATAAGCCGCTATTGTCTCAGAAAGTGGGTGTACAACAACATCCACAAAACTACAGGAAAACTTAACAAAAACGTTATAGAAAAACCGTGGTTTAACTTGGCTCCGTACGGAAGTATGTCCTTGTTGGAAGTTAGTGGTAAAATTAACTCCGTGTACATCAGCAACGATGCTTCCAGAACCGTAAAACTTTGGTGTAACGTAGATTACGGTGTCGTCGAATCTAATACATCAAACAAAAAGTTTTCGGATAAAGACTTTATGAGTTTAATTTCTGAATAAGAAAAAACAATGGATATTCAAAATTACGATTTTTTCATGCCGATCAAGAAACCCAAGAAGTGTGGGACTTGCTAACCATTTGTGGGATTGCATGTGTCAGCACTTGTTACCAAAAAAGTGAGCGCAGCATAGTATGCTACGAAAATGTGGTTTCTAAACACTACGTTCTGTACAATGCTATCACGTGATGGAGAGTTGGGGCGGCCGTTTGATGGCGGAGAGGAGGTGCCAGTTTTTGACAGAGCAGGGTGTCCATGACGGATCCGCATTTAGGGACAAAACGTGGTTGCGCTTTTCCCAGGGCAAGTTCGGCCACGGTATTGCTTAGGCGCAATAAATAAATGTCAGGCGTTTGGAAAAATATCGTGGATCGTTGTTAATGCCTAGCGCAGTTTAGGTAAAACAGTTATTCACACAGAAACGGTTTTGGTTTGAGGGACTGTTGGTCTCTTTCCTCTTGATTTTATTTAGCATTCACACATGTAATATCATGGAAAAACAGTTACTTGGCCAAACATGGCCTTCTAGGAAGAGTGAGAATTTTTACTTGGTTGACAAGGAATAAAATTAATATGGGTTGCCATCCAATGGAACAATTGACACTGTGGGGTTTGGCTTCTCATCTTACGTCTAAGAAAAAGAAGGATTGGGTTAACTTACAGTTTCTGGCCTTGGGGTCCCAACTCCGGAGTGAGGAACAGAACACAAAACGAGATTGAAACTCTGGAAAATCCACAAACAGTAAATGAAGGCGGCAACAGGCCCGTGGGAAAGACGATTCTGTCCTTTTCCTCATTACAATGCAAAGGGTAGATAAAACATAACTCAAACATGTGTATTGGGGCCTCAGCCCAAAGGAGTCAACTGTTTGGGCAGAGGGGAGATTAGGAACAAAAGTTTTTGTTTCACAAAAGTAAACAGAAAAACAATGCCACTAAAAAATGTTTACTCGGGACATTGCTCATCATTATTGTAACAAAGTAACAAAGAGAGGTGGGAGAAAGCTTGTCAGGACTTAAATTGGATGTTCGGAAGTTGAATTGGGAGCTGATGTGACAAGGACAAGAGTCCCAGACAGAGGAGCAAACGGAACTGTCTAACAAAAATCGCCCATTTCTACCTTCAAACATCAGATGCCTGATTATAAGACCGGCAAACTGCGGGAAGACAAACTTACTATTTAATTTTATCTGCAACGAAGGATGGTTGGATTACGACAGATTATACGTGTACAGCAAAACTCTGTGTCAAGCGAATACCGAGCTTTACAGTCTATATTTTCCGAAATTGAGGGCACCGTAGGGCAGGATATATCGAGTTTTCACGACTCTCAAAACGATTTAATTCCTCCCGAGGAGTTGGACACCAAGTTTCGTAATCTCGTGGTTTCTGACGATGTTTTAGACAAACAAAAAAACATAGAACGTTACTTCACTCAAGGCCGTCATTCTAACGCTGACGTTTTTAATTGAAGCCAGTCCTACACCAGAATGAACCTCAAACAAGTGGACCCCAAACAAGTTATTAGAGATAAAACCAATTTATTAATCGTATTTCCCGTGGACGATTTAAACCTGAAACATTTGTACGAAAATCACGTCAGTCCTGACATGGAATTTCGGTAGTTTAAAACGTTGTGTAGAACGTGTTGGGACGATCTCTCGACAAAACGTTAAACGAGGGACGTTCGATGATAAAAACAAAAGAAAGAAAAAAGATAACATGGAAAAGAAATGTGAAATAGTAAATCTCAAAAAACGTTTACGGGAAACATTTTTGAATCAACGTTTGGACGAACAAGATCAAGAAGAATCTTTACAAGAATTTTTTAAACCCATCGTTAGTACTTTGAAACCTACCATTGTTAATCCACCACCCGTAGCAAGTCCTGCTAAAGCGAATACCGGTTTTCCAACGAGAAAACGACTAAAAAGTATACGAATTATTACTCCCATAAAAAAAATTATAAATCAGAGGATGAAGATGATGAAGAGTGGGAAACCACGGTGAACGATACTGAGAAGTTTGAATCACCGAAACCTTCCGTCGAGCATTCAACTCAGATAGCGCGAGATCCATTTCCGAATATTCGACTCGCGCTCCAGCTATGCGAACCGAATACGCATCTATCAGTACAGGTTTAAAAGTCACCTCCACACTTTCGGCAATATAAAACAGACGCGTGTCAACGCCTCCAGAACTTCCTAATTTCCCAACCCTCAGATCTTTGGATAGTCTGTTACCTGGCCACGTCATAGGTCAAACGGCGAAGTATTTCCTGATGAAATTTTTCCAAAATCCCAAAGTGACTGATCCTGTCTATGGACTGCAATATGACATGAAAACTAGAGAAATGAGCATCGCTAATAAACCTGTAAAATTATTCGAGAACGACATAGTGGTCGGTGGTAAGCAGTACGACTCCGCCTCGGAAAGTGATTGTGCGGAGTCTTAATGATCTATGACAAGCGGACTTAGTGGAAATGATACCTTACTCTAATGTTAATAAAGGATTTAACTACCTACTGACTTGCATCAACGTCAAGTCCAAGTTTTTCTTGGGCCATTCCCCTTAAATCAAAATCCGGTGTAGTCTTACGGAAGCTTTTAAGAAGATTCTCGAAGGAACGACACCCCCTAACAATTTACAAGTCGATTTAGGTAGTGAATTCTACAATAAAGACTTCAAAGCATTCCTTAAGCATCATAACATCAACATGTACTCTACTCACTCTGAGAAGAAAGCGAGCGTTGAAGAATGTATCAACAGAACGCTGAAAACTGAAATGTGGAAAAGATTCTCTAAGCAGGGGTAATACCAGTGGATACACATTATCGACAAGCTAGTTTCGCGGTACAATGACACAGTACACTCAATAAGTAACTAGACGTCACGAATCGTTGCTAAGATTTAAGTCAAAACAACTGTTAACAAAGCCCAAATTTGCCTCAGGCAATAAAGTTAGAATTTCTAAAGTTAAAAAAATTTTTGATAAAGGGTATTTACAAAATTTTACTAACGAAGTTTTCACGATTTGCAAAGTGCAAAAAACCGAACCGGTTACTTAAAGCGGGTGAAGCGGTATTGGGTGGTTTCTACGAACAGGAAATTTAAAAACCCTAGTTCCTGAATTGTTTTCAGTAGAAAAAGTGATACACGGTAAGAAAGATAAAGATGGGAAAATGCTTTATTTCGTTAAATGGAAGGGTTACGACTCCAAATATAATAGTTGGACGGATAATATAAACAGTCTTAAATAAATAGAAGCGTATGTTAAGATACACTGGCTCTTTGTGTCCCTAATAAATTATTCTTTTCTTTTTGGAGTATCATAATTAATCATCGGGTAGAATGAGACCGTGTCAAATGATGTGGTGATTGATCATTCGTTCTATGTTTGGATCAAAATACTTTCTACATACGTAACAATACATCGGAGTGATTTTAAACTTTCCAATGTAGTGTATTTTGCACATTTTCAAATGTGTTTGAACTTCTGCTTTCAGTGTAAATTCTAGCAAACAATTTTTGCACACAAATGTAACTACTTTTTCATATTGTTCCACCATGATTTTTAAAGAGGAATAGGGATTCAATTTCTCTATATACTTTCCAGGTAAGCAAAATAATTTGTCAACGGAATTAAGCGGACAAGTTTCATTAATCTTGACTTTACGAGCTCTTTTGTTTTTTGAGCGCACGACTCTTTTTCATTCTAGCAGCTTGTTTCTCTAGCCTAACTTTCTTCCGCTCTTCAGTTTCCCGTTCGAGACTAATTTTCATACTAAGAGTTTTTTTCTCTAATCTAGTTTTTTTCTCCTCCTAGCACATCGCACCCCGTATTTCCTTTTCCAACATTCTCCACCTAGCTTTTCTCTCATTCTCCCAAATGACAGGATCTACCAACTTTCTCCTACGATTCTCTAATAGGATGGCTCGCCGCACCGCGTTCTCCCTCTCCTCAGCTTTTTTTTGCATCGTTCAGTTCGTCATTTTCTCTCATTTGATACGAAACGAGCAATTTCTCCTCCTCCTCGCTCAAAATATGTACCTCGGAATCGAAATCGTCTTCATATTCTTTCCAAGTGCCCAAATCGATGTGACCAATAGCTAGAATATCTGTACCGTTATTCAAGATAAAACGTTTATCGTCATACGCCGATGAGGGATTTTGAAACCTTAACAGTGTTAACTTCGTGTCTCACGCTGGAAATTTTTGACCAAACTCCCTTAACCGGGGATGGCGGTGTTTTTAAAACTGATACATAGTCCTCGAAGCTCAGGTGTTTTTTAACGAACGCTTTTTGAATCCCCTTAGCTTTTTTCTTAGTTACTGTTTTGAGAAATTTTATCGCGGACATTTTTTATCTTAACCCTACGAATCCTAAGATAGGGACACCCTCCATCTCGTCCTTCATTTTACCTAGAACTAATTTATTCACATCAGAGAAAAGTCGGTGATAGCGAGGATAATTACTCGTGTCGAAACGCTCTCGATCCCAAAGCATGTCCTCGTACACAGCTTCCGTTTCGATCTGGTAGAACAGGCTGTCAGTATCTGTAAATAGGAGTCTGGCCTGATCACCGTAATTGGGTCGAATGTACTCGTAATAGAACTCGAACATGAACAATTTTGATAGTTCTTGGATGCTGAATCCGGAGTACGTGGGTAGGTTGCAGCAAACGCTTCGAGCTCAGCAGTTTATTTGTACGAAGTTTTGGTTCAGGATCCTGAAAGAATCCACGAGAGGTTGTGAGGTGTATTTTATGGCTCTCTTAACGTCTGTGCACAATTTCACGGAGAGCGATTCTGTTTATTTTCCAATGTCTTACCAAAAACCGTATTATTTAGCAGTTTGAAGTAGTCCTTTTCGAACGGAGTGGTTGATTGTTGTCTTTTAGCAGTATTGAATTCTATATAGTTTTCCATCCAAGGTTTCTGGTTCAAAGCCTTCGGATATGGCGAAGAACTAATCCGTGACGAAGGTAAAATTTCAAATTCCGGTGTGGAGAACGTACTTCTTCTTGTGCAGAAGATTTGGAGCGAGCTTAGAGGATGATCTGATCTGATGATCTATGTCTGTAGCCAGTTTTTTCGCGCAGAGGGAAACGAGATCCTCACCATTATCCCTATTCTCGGGAGCTAACGGGTAATCATTATGGGCATCATGCCGTTCGCTGGGGTACTCGAGGTCTACTTCCAGTATGTACCCAACAGCGGCATCAACTGGCACGGTATATATGTCAAAAGCTCTAATTTCTTCCTTCGTCAAGTACCGGAACTCATCGTAGGGGAGAGGAGCGCTCATGGCAAAACCGTACAAGTTGTTCATGTCCAAGTATATGATGTATAGGGAAGGTTTGTGAGGGTTGAAACCGGGCAGGTATTTATTATTAGCTTCAGAGAACTTTTACATATAAATGAAACCCCGCCACGGATGCCAGAAAATACTAGATTGTGTTTACTGACGTGAGTGAACAGTTCATATTTCGGTTCGTTCATTCTCCAGAGCCCTGCCCAACTGAAACCCGGAGTAGAGATGTTGTAGCATAGATCCAATTTATTGTTTTGGAAACAGAGTTTACAAAAGTCTTCAAAAATGTCCGCAAGGAGAAAAACATCAGTCATCTGATAAATCTCGTGGTAGGAACCGAATTTTTTAACTCTCATTTTGAGCCAGAGGTTAAGAGCTCTCACATACTCTTTCCCCGCCAACTCTTCTTCTTTCAACTGTGAAAAATATGCTTATCGAGATGGGAGATCTGACTTATCAAAAACGGACTTGTCGCCCGCGAATTCATATGGATAAACACCTTTCTGGGTCAAGAGATCTGTAGCATTCTCTCTAATCATTCCTTCGACGAACCACGCAGACTTTAACCCAGAGTCCAAAGCAGCCTCGAGAATCGGGAATCCGTTGCCTTTGCAGTTTGCAACCGCAGTATCTAGGGAAACGTTCAAGAAATTCAAACTGTCTATAAGACGAAGACTGGCCCCACTTTTTAACCTTGTGATCATCATACTCTGAAACCGCTCGGCAATCCGACTGCTAACGTCGACATTTCCCTCGAATATGTGTACTGCAGGAATTAGAAGATGCATGTCATAGCCTTCCAAATTGTGTAAGACAACGGGCATGGTTCTTCGTTCTCGCGCGCTAAGATTACACTGTGAGCGAGTGGCTCCTCTAAATTTTCCAGTAATATGGCAGTGATCCCTAACCTTAGCGTGAGGGTTGTTCTTCAAACAAAAAATGGGGAAGGCTTTTCCGCAATAATGACATACGTTGGATGCGTCGAAACTAGCTCGCTTGCCTTGGGTGTGATTGAGGTATTGTACATTTTTCAGTAGATTACTGTAAGCTTGCGCCTCTTTTGCCATACATTTATAAAATACTTCGAAGGCGTTTTCTCCCAAGTAGTATTCTCGATTAACAATCTCCCTGTTTTGACCTATCACAACATACCCGAAACTGCATGGTGCATGCTGATGAATTTTAGTAACCAAGCTCATCGAAGGACTGGGTTGAACGGCGGTGATGGGTCGAAGGAGACATTGAAAGTCAGCGTAAATGATGCGAGGGAAGGGGTTTTGTCGGTTAAAATGCCGAAATTTGAGAACATTTTCTCCAGGCATCTTAAATCGGAGCACTCGTGCAGGATTAATCTTGATGCACTCGTTTCGATGGGTGATGACCATCCATTGTTTTCCAAATGCTGCAAAACAGTTTCTACAATAGTACTTTGCGTGAGTACCCGAACCTCGATAACATAAAAATGCTGCAACGTTCGTTATGGCGCAGTAGTGGGTCTTGTCCTCGGAGGTTAACAAGAGAAGGTCGATGGACTTTCCGTCGTGATTCTTAGAAACTCTGAGCGGATGCAACCCCTCTTTTTCGTTAAAACCGATGACATTGACTGAAAAGTCGTTATCTTTTTCAAATTTACAGATTTCACCGAGTTTAATCGGGTAGAACAGAGTGCCAACATCGAGTGATTCTTCAAACTCTTCGTAGTCTTCGGGGTTTACACGTGTCAGTCTCCAACCCGCCGCTATTACCGAATACAGAAAGCACTTTTGATCATTTAAATTTTTTACGTTCACAATCACGCCCGCTTTAGGCTTGAGAGTGTGCGGTAGAGGAATATAAGACGACGCTCGCAGCGGTTGGTACTCGGCCACTCTGATAATTAAGTTGGTTATGCGGGATATGGCCCAACCACTTCCCTGCCTGGCATAAATGTCGATCGTCTTCTGGATTTTTTCGAACGCCTCATCTAACATAGCGGGAATATCGTTCGGATTTTACTGCTCGGCATATTGGGACCAAACAAATGATTCGAAACATGCTGTATCCTTAAAGAACTCAATGCATAAGCATAACTGCGCCTTGCAATTGACCATTTGGTCCAGGCAAACTATCAGAAAAGTGTGTATGGCCACATGCAATGATACGAGGAATGCTAGAGGATCGCCAACATTTTCGGGTATTACCATTTCATATTGTCAATGCCAAAGTGCTTGCATTTGGGTCAGAGAACAATCCTTTAAACAATCGGGCAGCCGATCTTTGAAGCATGTGCTTTCTTCGTTTTTGAACTGATGCTGCGAGTGAAGATGGTTTCGTAGTAGCTGTTGTGTAGGAAACGTTCCCCTACAATAAATACAAGTGAAAATTGTTTTGGTTTCCATTC
>JAHWFP010200210.1:26904-55481 GCA_023313725.1 Lithobius niger
ACAGAAAAAGGTGGTGAGGGGTGTCGGGTGAGGTCTGCTTCATTCTACATGTTCTGAATCAAAAGGTGTACAAGAAGAACTCAGTACAAGGGCGAGTCACACAAGGAGGGAGAAAGGGTAAATATCATGGGGTTTATTCACACATATAACCCTCAAGGGGTGGAAAAGTTACACTCACATGACGCGGGAAACCAGTCTGTCTAGGAGACAACATGCGCCCGCAGATAAGCCTAAAGTCTCGACCTTGATTATGTTTCACAGATTTCACTCAGTTCATACATAAATGCCTACCACATTCTGCGTCACTATTCAATAGTAAATTCTCACATTACCTGGTAAGGCCAGACACAGTCTTCCAAACCCTAGTGTTTGTTAAAAATAGTTCCCAGTAATAAAAGACTGGGCTGATTTGTCCCGACACGATGTGTCACACCCCTCCCAAATCAGCTGTCTTTAATCACACCCCTCACAGCAGCATGAGCGTGGCTATCGATACACGGATCTCTTACACTCAAAAAGTCAAACAATACTTTAAAACCTTCATCACCGAATACGAAAGTCACAGTTGAAAAGTCAATGCGATCATGCGCTGAGAAGGCACATCCGCAACAAGGCACTCATCAAGCATAAGGGAAAAAATACAAAAAAAAAACACAGTCGTAACCTAAAAATGCATCGTCTTAAACGCTGTTTCCTTCTCGAGGATGAGCTCTTGCCCAAATAACATTGCTCTTTTTCAGAATGTAGTACACTCCGTTTGATTGAAAGATATTCCCAATATTTCTAGTTACATTTTTCAACAGTCTACCGTCGGGTCTTAAATAAAAGCCCCTCCTAGCGTCTGCAAGGTTAGTACCTCCCAATCCTACTACTGCCGTCTGTACCCAACCGTCATCGGGGTAACACACTCCAAGGACTGGGTGATTAGGTTAGCCCGATTTACAATGTCTACTCCTCTAATTATATGCCTTCTGTCATAACGTAGATGTTCTACACGCAAAACAATTTCTACTTCAGTCCTAATTGTCTGTACCACTTGTTCTATCAGGACGGTGTTGAAAAAACCGGGACCCACGATGAATATGTTTTTCGTTATTTCATCATGTTCTATGAATCTACCATCTTGTTTAACCACATGATCCCCGCTTCTATTCTCACAGTTCAATAATGCTAGAGGTCGGAGGTTTGGAGGCAGAGAGCGTGTAGCCTCTTCTTGGTAAGTTAAGTTAGAATACATGAAGGCTGAGTCTCCATTGCCCCTTCCTAATTTTGCAAGTCTACACCAATTTCAAACTTGATGACGCCATCATGCACAGTCAGCTCGGTGTAAGAATGTTGTGTTGCGGCTTCTGCGAGGGAGGGACCCAAATCTTGTCGAAGGGGATCTTCTCCCAAAGGAGCTTGTTGGAATAAAGAATTTATTTGGTTATTAACGCCTGGTCTTGGGATAAGTTGCTTACCAGCACGACGGCCAATCTTATGTCTACACCTGTAAACTTCGTCGCTCAGGGACGGATTGAGTGATAGGGCCACTGAAAATAGTTCTCGTTGCACAGTCGAGCTGGGTTCAATGCCAGAACTTCCGGTGGCGGATCGGAGAGCTTTGCAGAAAGGATACTCTGGCAGCTTTCTCAATATATACAGGGAGTTAGTAAAAACTTTACACCCCGTGTCGATATGGGAATGTAAACTCTTCCCGCAGAAAAGTTTGACGGGGAGCGGGGAGAAAAAACAAGTGTGAGTTATTCAGTGATACTTAAAGTATCCAGAACGCATTGAACTCTTACTCTGCTACCAGTGACAGAAAAAGGTGGTGAGGGGTGTCGGGTGAGGTCCGCTTCACTCTATACGTTCTGGATCAAAAGGTGTACAAGAAGAACTCAGTACAAGGGCTAGTCACACAAGGAGGGAGAAAGGGTATATATCACGGGGTTTATTCACACATATAACCCTCAAGGAAACCAGTCTGTATAGGAGACAACATGTGCCTGCAGATAAGCCTAAAGTCTCGACCTTGATTATGTTTCACAGATTTCACTCAGTTCATACATCAATGCCTACCACATTCTGCGTCACTATTCAATAGTAAATTCTCACATTACCTGGTAAGGCCAGACACAGTCTTCCATACCGTTCATGTAAACTCTCGGCTTCATCTGGACAAACGTTCCCGTCGTTTCTTCCACAAGATGAAAATTTCTCCATTCCAAGTAACAGTATTCATACAAAAAAGTCAAGTAACAAAGTAAAACAACAACAATTAGTATCACTAGTGAACATAACAAAACTCCCATACGATGCACATCTTAAAATCTAGAAGAACCATAGTGTTTGTTAAAAATAGTTCCCAGTAATAAAAGACTGGTGTGATTTGTCCCGAAACGCTGTGTCAATATCTACCCCAAAACAAAACTTGTTAAGGATTCCCATCAAGCTTTTCGGCCGTGTGAAGTCGTGATATCAAACGCCAAGCTCTTTCGCCAAGCTAATCCCACTGACTAAAACTTTAAACGTTAAATGAAATAATTGAAAATTGCGCAGTAAGCAATTTTCATATACTTCATTTAACCTTCGAACTATTACTCGGTTGGATTAGCTTGGCGAAAGAGCTTGGCGTTTGATATCACGACTTCACACGGCCGCAAAGCCTGGCAGAAATCCCTAACAAGTCTTGTTTGGGGGCAGATTGCAATATCTCCTTACAAATGCACGGATTTATTTAATGTTCAGTTTGGCATTGTTACATAATAACAAGGATTAAAACAAAGTAAAACGATCAATTTGGTTGTTTGGAGCTCGCTAACCCCTGAACCACTTCACCAATTACAAAGTTCTATATGAAAAGGGCATATCTACACAGCAATACAGTAGAATAAAAGTGCGATTGAGCTGTCTCGTCATATCTAAAAAACCCGGGGGTATACAAATCAAGGGAAAAATAGGGGAGATGTGTGATAGGTTATTGGGTGAAGTACTTCTCAAAAATGTAAAATATATTAAAAACAAAAAAAGATATTTATGGATTCAAGTTCAATCATTCAAACTGGTGTAGGTACGGAACTAAGTTGTAACTTGAAATTGCCCATATACCCTAAAACCCTAAAAAAGAGTATGAAATGGCACTCGTCTCGTTGGATACGTATTACAGCTTTTTTAACGTGCACATAGATAATAATGAATTTTCATACACTATAGACTGTGGAACGAACTGGATCAAGATGCAGGTTATTCCAGGTGCTTACGAAATTTCAGACTTGAATAATTTTATGCAGTCTGCGTTGAAAGAAAGTGGTCACGAAAAACGTGCGATCATTTTAGAACCAAACCACAATACCTTAAAAACAAACTTGGTTATAAATAATCCGGTCTATGGTGTTTTGTTTTAGGGGGATAATAACTTAGGAACTGTTTTGGGGTTCCTTCAGGCAGTTTATACTAAAACTCAGCAAGGTCAAAAATCCATGGATATAATGGGGTTGAATACAATTTTCGTCCATACCAACATAATCGGGTCTTCCTACGTGAATGACGACACTCAATCTTGCATGTACGCTTTTTATCCGGGAGTGCCACCGGGTTATAAGATGATAATTTCCGCTCAAAATTTAATTTACCTTCCCGTAACTACCAACAAGATTAATAATATTCGTATTTGGTTAACTTCTCAAGATAACGAAATATTAACTTCATCTGAGGTCTAAAAAATAATTTTGTGTACGTAAAAAAAAGAATGTTAGTATTCGAAAGAAAAAAAAAGAATAATTGGAAAAGGATTCATTGTAGATAATAATCAATTAAGGGCAAAAATCGCAGCTTTCATCAAATTTATAACGAGAGCGAGAAGATGAGTTTTACGGAACATTACCTCAATATAAACGAATCTTTACAATAAGATTCTTCCGTGGACAGCTATGCAATTCACGAATATAATCCGATAGTAGGAACCAATCTAAACAACGTCAATTCGGAAATTAGAATCGTAACTGAAAACCAGGATTTGTTCCTACACGTCGCGAATAGTTATCTTCTAATTAAAGGTAAGTTACTGAACGCCGACGGTTCTAGTTTTGCCGATGCGGACGTAGTGTCTCTCATCAATAATGGCTCCTGTACCTGTTTTCCAGCATTAAATATCACTTGGGGGATAGCTAGTAGACGAGTTAAATTAGCCCGGTTATGGGACTCTCATGAAAGGTATTTTTATGTACGGTTCGACCGATCAAGTGTCGTTGCTGAGGAACTGCTGGGTATTAGATGCGGCAGAAACTTCCGCGTCCAGTTTGAACGATAACATCGGATTCAAATTACCGCATTCCATCATCGTGAAGGAAACGACTCCTAAAGGAAGCTTCTCGTTTGCCATTCCTTTAAAACACTGCATGGGATTTTTCGAAAATTATAACAAGGTGCTGTACGGTGCTAAGCATGTCATAACGCTGTATAGGGCGAGCAATGACGACGCTGTATTCAGGGCAGCTGCAACATCCGTTGGGAAAGTCGAATTAGGTAGCGTTTCGTTGCACGTACCACACATAACCACATCCGACGAGCAAAAACTTAGGCTTTTTATCTACATAGAAGGTGGGATGAACGTGGACTTAGGTTTTAGGCACTGGCATTATGATAGTTGCGAACTTCCTCAGAGCACTAGTTTCACATGGCGTGTGCTTACTACTTCGGTCGTCGAAAAACCAAGGTGGGTTATTCTAGCTCTTCAGACTGATAGAAAAGATGTGCAAACTAAAAATCCAGCCGTATTCGATCACTGCAGTCTTCTAGATGCTCACGTAACTTTAAATTCCGAACGTTACCCGTTCCTTGACTTGAACGTAAATTACGCTACTGGAGAATACTCGATCCTGTATAGAATGGCTCACGCTTTGTACGATGTCGGGAGCTTGTGTATCGATTCGGTGCAGTTAAAAAGACGTATCCTCTAGTAGTTTTGGACTGTTCCAAGCAATCGGAGAGACTTCAGTCCGGCATAGTCGACGTGCAAATAAAGTTGAAATTTAACGCTGCGGTTCCAGCTAACACGACGTTCCACGCGCTGTTGATCGGTGATAGAAAAATGAATTTGAAATTGGATAAAGGTAAAGTCGAAGTGATTTATTAAAAAAGGGTGATGGCGAAACAAAAACCGAAAACAAGTTCAATCGGAAAAAAATGGAGCGGGGTAAAAAGAAAAAAGACCGCGAATCGAGGTGGGTTTTTACCATTGTTGGTATTGCTGGGACCCATCTTAGCCGATGTAGGTAGTCTAGCCGGAGGTGCTACCGGTATCGCCGCTGCAGTTAAAAAGAGCCAGAACGATGCTAAGGTAATGGAAGAAATGGTGAGACATAACAAGAAGATGGAGGGTTCGGGGTTGAAACGTAAAAAGAAAAGCAAATCGTGGCTGAAGGCTCTTTCTAAGGCCAGTGAACCCCAGCAAAAATGTTCCAAGGTTAAACCACTGTTCATGATCATGGTTTGCCATTGTTAAACCAGTGGTAAATTGGGACCAACCATTGTTATCCAAAGATTAAAACATGGTGAAAGTGTCTTGTTACCATGGTAACTACTGACCATGGTTTTGAACAAGGTTTAACCAAGTGTAAATTGGGACTGCCCATGGTTTAACCATGTTTACCCATAAACTACCTGTGTTTAACCATGGCTGACCATGATCAATTTTTCTGGGGAAGGTCTGATCTATTTTACTAAACGGTTAACGAATCTCGATTTAAACAGATTAGTCAAAGTTTTGAAAATTCCTAAATACAGAGGTACTTTTAGCAAGGATCGTTTACTGCTAAAATCTAAACTTCGTGGCGAATGCGGCATCGTTAATCTCGAAAATTTTCACGATGAAAATTGAAGTCATTGGGTGGCTTACTCGACAGTTACTGACATACCCTGTTATTTCGACAGTTTCAGCAACCTCGAACCACCGACATCCATTTCTGAGTATTTGGGTCCCGTTAAATACAATTACGAAAGGGTGCACTCACGATGATCGGTATTTCCGTTATACTTAAAGTTGATGGTTGGAGAAGTCTCTCGAAACCGAGATTAACTTGAAATCCTTCGTCTTCGGGTATACTTTCCGACAAATCAAAAAACTTAGTTATTAAACACCGAATCTTTATATCTGGAGGATCTGAACTAGGTATATAGTCTTCGCTACTTCCTATATTCATTCCCAGGATACACCAAGTTATTGTTGCATGTAAAAAAGTGATCTTTAGGGTAAGGACTAGTTCTGCGAAAAGAAACTGTACAGTCGATACGTGGATTTATATATCTTTCCATCACAAAACCGACGTTGTCAAAATTATTCTTGGCTTCCTCCGCATCTGGTGGGAGTTTCTTTTCTACGTTTAAAGTAACCATTCGACTATCGACGTAACCCTTAGTAGCGACGTCGTGTTCCGCGGTTGGAGTGAGCGTAAATTTGATTTGTCTATTTTTTGCATCGAGTACTCCATCCTCGTCCTTGTTCAATACTGTTTTAATTTTGCCTATTTCTAATTCGTTTATATCGAGAAGCTTTGCATTGACATATTCTTTATTCGCAGCATCTTTAGATTTTGTGGGAGATGCGAGATTCTTGATTCATCTCTGTTGTGCATCAAGTACCAAACGCTCACCTTCATCCTCGTTCAATGCCGAGTGAAGTGTATCTATGCAGTACCCTTCTCTAATAATCTCGAAGAAAAATTCTCTAGTAACAGCTTCTGAAGGTTTTTCGGGGTTCATGAGGTTACCGATTCGTTTACTTTTTGCGCGGAATATTTCGTGAGAGTCCATAATCAAGGCATTGTCAAGTTTGGTTTCTAATTCGTTTATACTGAGAATCTTCGTATTGACATATTCTTTATTTACGGCATCCTTAGATTGTGCGGGGGATGCGAGGTCCTTGATTCGCTTATTTTTTGCATCGAGCATTCCATCGGGACCTTCCTTCAAAGCGTAACCGAGTTTGTTTTCCACTTCGTTTATAACGACAAGCTTCGCGTCGACGTATTCTTTATTCGCCGCATCTTTAGATTGTGCAGGGGATGCCAGATCCTTGATTCGTCTATCTTTCACGTCGAGTTGACCATCAGCACTTTCCTCCAACATAGTTTTTAAATTTTTTACATCTGTTAACTGAGAATAGGTCACCGCATCTTCGGGATCTACACCGGCAGCGAGATTAGTTAAGCGATTCATTCGCATGTCCGATACAGTTTATGAATCTACGTAATCCTTAGTCGCCGCATCCTTAGATTGTGAGGGAGTTTGGATATCTTTAATACATTTCTTTTCAGCGTTAAAGTGTCCATCCGCATCTTTCTTCAATCCTACGTCGGCCTTAAATTTTTTTACTTCGTTTTGTAATTCGGTAAATTGGGAATAAATTACGACATCTTCGGGTTCTGTAGCAGCTCCGACCTTAGGAAGTCGTTTATTCTGCATGTCGTAATCATGGATCAGGTCTAATATAAATCCTATGCCCAGAACTCCTTTCACATCTCTTTGCGTTCGTTTTAAAGACTGTCCAAATTTATTAATCGGCATTTTGATGATTCTTTTTTTTATATATATATAAACAAGAGAGAAAAAGAAATGTCTCATTCCGCCTGGTATACAAATCTCTCGAATCTGTTGCAATCAAATTCTCTAGAAGTTAAGATGGAGAATGCAACAGATTTAAAAAATGGAGTAAAGTACGTCTTGTCTCCTTCCATAGAATTCAAGGATTTAAAAGGAATTGGTTCTCCCATTTCGAACGAAGATTCCAAACATAAGGCTTGGATTTCTCTGTCTGACCCTGAACTTCAAAATGTGTTGAAAAATCTTAAACGATACATCTGCAAAAAATTAAAAATTCAAACCGATGAGCAGAAATCCGTTTCTTTGACAATGTTCAGTTACCCCAATTACTCGCACACAGTTTCGATTTGCTACCCATTCTGTAAAAAGGCTGAGGACATGTCGGATAAACTCTGTCTTAGAATGTGGGTGTATAACAATATCCACAAAACTAAAGGAAAACTTAACAAAATCGTTATGGAAAAGCTGTGGTTTAATTTGCCACCGTGCGGAAGTATGACCTTGACGGAAGTTATTGGTAAAATTAATGCCGTGTATGTCAGCAACGACACTCCCAGAACCGTAAAACTTTGGTGTAACATAGATTAAGGAGTTGTTGAATCTAATTCATTCGACGATAAGTTTTCTGATAAAGACTTAATGAGTTTAATTTCTGAATAAATTAAAAAACAATGGATATACAAAATTATGATTTCTTCGTTCCAATAAAAAACCAAAAAAATCACCCATTTCTACCTTCGAACATCAGATGTCTGATTATAGGACCGGCAAATTGTGGAAAGACGAATTTACTGTTTAATTTTATCTGTAATGAGGGTTGGCTGGATTATGACAGATTTTACGTGTACAGCAAAACTGTGTCAACCAAAATACCGAGCTTTACAGTCTATATTTTCCAAAATTGAGGGAACCATAGGGTGGGATATAGCGAGTTTTCACGACTCTCAAATCGATTTGACCCCTCCCGAGGAGTTGGTTCCCAAGTTTCGTAATCTCATGGTTTTTGACGATGTTCTTTTGGACAAACAAATAAACATAGAGCGTTATTTCGCTCAAGGACGTCATTTTAATGCCGACGTTTTTTATTGCAGTCAGTCTTACACTAGAATTCCCAAACAAGTGGTTAGAGATAATGCTAATTTATTAATCGTATTTTCCGTGGATGATTTAAACTTAAAACACTTGTGCGAAAATCATGTCGGGCTGGACATGGAATTTTCAGATTTTAAAATGTTGTGTAGAACGTGTTGGGATGATCCGTACGGGTTTTTATCGATCGACAAAACGTTAAACGAGGGACATTATAAACGTTCATTTTCGTTCATAAATAAAAGAAGCCAAAAGAAAAAAAAACATGGAAAGTAAACATGAAATCGTAAACCTCAAAAAAACGTTTAAAGAAAAAATTGTTGGATCAACGTTTGGATGAGCAAGAGCAGAAAGAATCCTTACAAGAGTTTTTTAAACCCGTTGTCAGTACTTTGAAACCAACTGTTGCAAAACCAATAGCCGCAGCGAGTCCTTTGAAAGTAGTTGCTGGCTTTCCTACTAAAAGGCAAGCAAAACGTAAACGAATTATTACTCCCATAAAAACTTTTAAATATGAGGATGATAAGGAAGGGTGGGATAATGAAGGAACGACGCACGATACTGAGAAGTTATAATTGAAGACACCTCTCAGTTTTACCGACCATTCGGCTCCAACAGCGCGAAATTCTCCCAATGCATCCGAATATGTGACTCCGGTTATGTGAACCGAATACGCATCTACCAGTACAGGGCCGAAAGTCACACCAGTGCTTTCGGCAATTCAAAACAGACGCATTTCAACACCTCCAGAAATTCCAAATTATCCCACCCTCACATCCTTGGATAGTCTGTTACCGGGGCAAGACATAGGGCAAACGGCTAAACATTTCCTGCTCAAATTTTTCGAAAATCCCAAAGAGACCGATCCTGTCTTCGGACTGCAATACGACATGAAAACTGGAGAAATGAGCATCGCTAATAAAACCGTAAAAATATTCGAGAACGACATAGTGGTCGGTGGTAATCAGTATGTGGGAAGACGAGGACTTTGGAGCTTGCTGGTTTTCAAGGATTTGAAAGAAACTTAGTATTCTCCAGATGTCAAGGCATCTTACGCATCTCTTTTGAAAAATACCAACGTCATCTATCAAAACAACGATCCGGGAACTCGAAAACCCAAGTCTAATCTTAGTGCTAAGTATGCAACAATAATAGGTCCTATTTGGGAGGATATAAAAATGAAGAAAAAGGGGGTGGCATGATAAAAAAAAACAGGGTGTGCTAGAACGGTGGATTACAAGTACTACGATTATCCTAAGGACCTGGTCAGCAGATTGAGACTTTTGCACGGATCCACCCAGGTGGGCACGATGGTCACAGGAACAAGATGATAGAAATTTTATCAGAATTGGAGTAACGACGCATCATCACCGCTCGTGAAAAAAAATAATGCTTATCAGAATTTAAGTTTACAATGAAAAAAATGTTTGTATAGTAAAAAAGGAAAGTGATCTAGATGAAGTACTGCGTGAAATGTAAACGCCATACGTCTAACCGACCCGAACCTCCTATTATTTTGATGTCAAAAAATAACAGACGAATGGAAATTATGTTCTGTGACGTGTGTGGGACCAAAAAGGCTTCCTTCGTCAAGTCTGGAAAAGGAATCATAAATAAAATCATAGACCACTTACTGGTAGTAGTACATTTGCCCGTATATCAATACTGCAGGCCCGGAACCAAACTAAACAAGAGATGAGCTAGAGTAGACCCTGGAATAAATAAACTGGATGAAGCGTGCAAAGAACACGATATCGCTTACTTGAAAAGCTCTGATTTAAACAAACGGCACGTTGCCGACGAAATTCTTATAACTAAAACTCGAAAAGTATGTAAGTATCCTTCAATCTCTTGTAGAGAAAAATTAGCCGCGGCAATCATCAAAAAAATCATGGGAACAAAACTCAAGCTCGGAATAGGTGGGAAAAAAATGAAATGGATCAACTTGTAAACGAACTCCACAAAACGACGCGGAAACATTTTCCGAGGTGGAAAGTGATTGTATTGAGCCTGAATGAGCTATGGCAGGCAGACTTGGTGGAAATGATACCTTACTCTAACGTAAATAAAGGATTTAACTATCTATTGACTTGCATTAATGTTATGTCCAAGTTTTCTTGGGCCATTCCTCTTAAATCTAAAACTGGTCTAAATGTTACAGAAGACTTTCAGGAAATACTCGAAGGAACGACACCCCATAAAACTTTACAAGTTGATTTAGGTAGTGAATTTTACAATAAAGACTTCAAAGCAATCCTTAAGCGTTACAACATCAACATGTACTCTACCCACTCTGAGAAGAAAGCGAGCGTTGTAGAACATTTCAACAGAACGCTGAAAACTCAAATGTGGAAACGATTCACCAGGCAGGGAACGTACCAGTGGATACACATTATCGATGAGTTAGTTTCTCTCTACAATGACACAATTCACTCCACAACTAAACTAAAACCGAGGGAAGTAACCAAACATCACGAATCATTGCTGAGAATTAAGTCAAAACAATCGTTGAAAAAACCCAAATTTGCTGAGGGAAATAAAGTCAGAATTTCTAAAGTTAAGAAAATTTTTGATAAAGGGTATTTGCAAAATTTTACTAACAAAGTTTTCACGATTCGCAAAGTGCAAAAAAGCGAACCGGTTACTTATCTTTTAAAAGATGAGTCGGGTGGTTTCTACGAAGAAGAAATTCAAAAAACCCTAGTTCCAGATTTATTTTTAGTAGAAAAAGTGCTATGCAGTAAGAAAGATAAAGATGGAAAAATGCTATATTTCGTAAAATGGAAGGGTTATGACCCCAAGTATAATACACAGATAATATTAGCAGTCTTAAATAAATAAATCCATAAAAACGTAATAATTTTTTTCCCTTTTGGAATATCATTATTCATCATCGGGCAGAATGAGACCATGTCATTTGTGATGGTTGATCATTCGTTTCATGTTTGGATCAAAATAATTACTGCATACGTGACAGTATGTTGGACTGATAATAAACTTTCCTATGTGACGTATTTTGCACATTTTTAAATGTGTCTAAATTTTTGCTTTCGAGGTGAATTCTAGCAAACAATTTTTGCACACAAATGTAACTACTTTTTCTTATTGTTCCATCATGATTTTTAAAGAAGAATAGAGAGTCAACGTCTTTATATACGTTCCGGGTAATAATTTGTTAGCAGAAGTAAGCGAACAACTTGCGTTCGAGTTTCATTAATCTTGACTTCCCGAGCTCTTTTGTTTTTTGAGCGCGCGACTTTTTCATTCTATAGGCTTGTTTCTCTACTCTTTCTTCCGCTCTCCGTTCCCGTTCGAGACTCTTTTTCTTACTAATAGCTTGCTTCTCTAATCTAGCTTTTTTCTCCTCTGGGAACATTGCAGCCCGTCTTTCCCTTTCCATCATTCTCCTCCTAACGTTTCTCTTGTTCTCCCAAATGACAGCATCCTCCAACTTTCTCCTATGGTTCTCTAATACGATGGTTCGCCGCGCCGCTTTCTCCCTCTTCTCAGCTTTTTTTGCTTCGTTCAAATCGTCATTTTCTCTCATTTGATACGATAAGAGCAATTACTCCTCTTTCTCCGCATCGCTCAAAATATCTACGTCCGAATCGAAATCGTCTTCGTATTCTTTCCAAGTACCTGAATCGATGTGACCAATAGCTAGCGTATCCGTACCATTATCCAAGATAAAACGTTTATCATCATACGCCAATAGGAGGGATTTTGAAACCTTAATGATTCTAACTGCATGCCCCAAACTAGAAATTTTTGACCAAACTCCCTTAGCCGGGAATGTCGGTGTTTTTAAAACTGAGTCATAATCCTCGAAGTTCAGGTGTTTTTTCACGAACGCACTTTGAATCCCCTTAGCTTTTTTTTAGTTTCTGTTTTGAGAGATTTTATCGCGTACATTTTCAACTGTAACCCTACAAATCCTAGGATGGGGATACCTGCCATCTCATCCTTCATTTTACCTAACTAATTTGTTAGCATCGGAGAAAAGTCGTTGATTGCGGGGATAATTACTCGTGTCGAAGCGCTCTCGATCCCAAAGCATATCCTCGTACACATCTCCACTTCGATTTGGTAACACAGGCTGTCGGTATCTGTAAATAGGAGCCTGGCCCGATTACCGTACTGGGGTCCAATGTACTCGTAATGGAACATGAACAATTTTGATAGTTCTAGAATACTAAATCCGGAGTACGAGGACAGGTCGCAGCAAATGCTTCTAGCTCGGCGGTTAATCTGCACCAAGTTTTCATTCAAGATCCTGAAAGAATCCGCGTGAAGTTGGGAGGTGTATTTTACGGCTCTCTTTGCGTTGATGCTTAATTTCATGGAGAGCTGATTCTGTTTGTTTTTCCAACGTCTTACCAAACACCGAATTATTTAACAACTTAAAGTAATCCTTTTCGAATGGAGTGGTTGATTGTTGTCTATTAGCGGTATTAAAATCTATATAGTTTTCCATCCAAGACCCTTCGGATGTGGTGAAGAACTAATTCGTGACGGAGGTAAAATTTCAAATTCCGGTAGTGGAGAACGTACTTCTTCTAATGCAGAAGATTTGGAGCGAGCTTTAGCTAATTTTTAGCTAATTTTTAGCTAATTTTTTTCCGTAGGGAGAAATGAGATCTTCCCCAATCTCGATATTCTCGGAAGCCAACGGGTAATCGTTATGGGCATCGTGCAGTTTGCTGGGGTACTCAAGGTCTACTTCGATAATGTACCCAATGGCTGCATCGTCTGGCACGGCATCTACGTCGAAAGCTCTAATTTCGTCCTTCGTTAAGTACCAGAACTCATCATAGGGGAGAGGAGCGCTCATGGCAAAACCGTACAAGTTGTTTATGTCCAAATATATGATGTATAGGGAAGGTTCGTGAGGGTTGAAACCGGGCAGGTATTTATTATTAGCTTCGGAAAACCTCTTACATATAAACGAAACCCCGCCACGGATGCCAGAAAATACTACATTGTGTTTATTGACGTGAGTGAACAGTTCCAATTTCGGTTCGTGCATTCTCTAGAGTGCAGCCCAACTGAAACCCGTGTAGTAGCACGGATCTAATTTATTGTTTCGGAGGCATAGCTTACGGAAGTCTTCAAAAATGTCTGCGAGGAGGAAAACCTCAGTCATCTGATAAATCTCGTGGTAGGAACCAAATTTGTTAACTCTCATCTTGAGCCAGAGGTTAAGAGCTCGCACGTACTCTTTCCCTGCCAACTCCTCTTCTTTGAACTGGGAAAAAATGCTCCTCGAGATGGGAGATCTTCGTTATGAAAAACGGACATGTCACTCGCGAATTCGCACAGATAAACACCTTTCCGGGTCAGGAGATCTATAGTACTTTCTGTAGTAATTCCTTCAACGAACCACGCACATATTAACCCCGAGTCCAAAGCTGCCTCGAGAATCGTGAATCCATTGTCTTTGCAGTTCGCAACCGCAGTATCTAGGGAATTGTTCAAGAAATTCAAGCTGTCTATAAACCGAAGACTGATCTCGCTCTTTAACCCCGTGATCGTCAAACTCTGAAACCGCTTGGCATTCCGACTGATAACGTCAACTTTTCCCTCGAATATGTGCACGGCGGAAATTAGTAAATGCATGTCACAGCCTTCTAAATTATGAAATACAACGGGGATGGTTTTTCGTTCTCGTGCGCCAAGTTTACACTGAGAATGAGCGGCTCCTCTAAATGTTCCACTAACGTGGCAATGATCTCTAACCTTAATTAGAGGGTGGCTCTTCGAACATACAAATGGGAAGCATTTTCCGCAATAGTGGTAGACCTCGGATGAGTCGAAACTAGATCGCTCAGCTCGGGTGAGATTGAGGTGTTGTACATTTTTCAGTAGATAATTGTAAGCTTGCGCCTCTTTCTCCATGCATTTATAAAACACTTCAACGGCGTCTTCTCCCAAGTAGTATTCTCGATTAACAATCTCTCCATTTTGACCTATCACAACGTACCCAAAACTGCAAGGTGTATGCTGACGAATTTTAGTAACCAAGCTCATCGAAGGACTGGGCTGAATGGCTGAGACAGGACACTCAAAGTCTGCATAGATGATGCGGGGGAAGGGGTTTTGTCGGTTGAAAAACCAAAACTATACAAAAATTTTCTCCCGGCTTCTTAAACCGGAGAGCTTGCGCGGGATTAATCTTGATGCACTCGTTTCGGTGGGTGGTGAGCGGTCCATTGTTTCCCAAACGCCACGAAACAGTTTCGACAATAAAACTTAGCGTGAGTGCCCAAACCTTGATAACGTAAAAACGCAGCGACTTCCGTTATGGCGCAGTAGTGGGTCTTGTCCTCGGAGGTTATCAAGAGAAGGTCGATGGGCTTTCCGTCTAGATTCTTAAAAACTCTGAGTGGGTGCAACCCCTCTTTTTCATTAAAACCGATGAAGTTAGTCGAAAGATTGTTAGCTTTTTCAAATTTACAGATTTCGCGGAGCTTTGTTGGGTAGGACAGAGATGTAACGTCGAGTGATTCTTCAAACTCTCTGTAGTCTTCGTGCTTAACACTGGTCAGTCCCCAAACCACCGCTAATACTGAGTACACAAAGCTCTTTTGATCGTTTACATTTTTTCATTCACAATCACGCCATCCTTAGGTTTGAGAGTGTACGGTAGAGGAATGTATGAGGAAGCTCGCATCGGTTGGAACTCTGCCACTTTGATAATTAAGTTGGTTATGCGGTATATGGTCCAACCATTCGCACTCTTGGCAAAACTGTCTATCGTCTCCTGGATTTTTTCGAACGCCTCATCTAACAAAGTATGAACATCGTTCGGATTATACAGCTCGGTGTAATAGGAGCAAATATATGTTTCGATAAAAGTTGGATCCTTAAAAAACTCAACGCGTAGGCATAAATGTACCTTACAATTGACCATCTGGTCCAGGCAAACTGTCAGTAACGCGTCTATGGCTGTATGCAACAATACAAATAATGGTAGAGGATCATCAAAATTCTCGGGTATTGTCATTTCATATTGTCGATGGCAAAGTGCCAGCATTCGGGTCAGATTACATTTCCTGAAATTATCGGGAAGTTGATCTTCGAAACACGCACATTCTTCATTGTCGAACGGATGTTGCGAGCGAAGATGGTTTAGTATTTGGTTTTGTGTAGGAAAGTTGCCCTACAATATATACAAGTGAAAATTGTTTTGATTTCCATTCCAAAAAATTATTTATCCTTTTTATTATGCTGGGGAAAAAAGTTTCGCAGTTTTATAACCTTACAACCAATCCTTACACGGTCTTTAGAAACCATTTATTTTTTGAAAATTTTATTAGGTTTAATTTTTTTAACGCGAAAATTGGACTCCTTCTCCCCATATAGCCAAACCTTAACACTAACTCTTAAATTTTTGCACAGTAAAATTTGAAACCATCAAAATTATTTTGCATTTTAGATTCCTTTAAATTATGAAAATTTTTTAGGTTTATTTGTTTAACGCACTGGCCTCCAAACCTCCCCATATAGCCAGTCCTTACGCTGCCTCTTTAACTTTTGGAAACAGCTAGCAAAATTTGAAACCATCAAAACTATTTAGTATTTTAGCTTCATTTAATTTTTTGAAGATATTAATTTTTTTAGGTTTAATTTAGCTTGTTTTTTTTTGTTATCGTTTTAAATTTTATAGATATTTTAACTAACATATGCAAGAAAGTATTTAAAAACATCCTTGAAAAGATTTATTTAACACTATAGAAGAACCACAGAAGCACAAATCTTCGTTGTAAGAGTGTGTTTCTCTTGAAAATATATTTGCACTATAGGAGCACCACAGAGCACAATCACAGAACCACAAATCTTCATCGTAGGGTCATACTCTTGAAAAGATTTTTACACTATAGAAGCACCACAGAGCACAATTACAGAACCGCAAATCTTCGTTTGGATGTGTTTTTCTTGAAAAGACTTTTGCACTATAGGAGCACCACAGAGCACAATCTTCGTCGTAGGGTCATTCTCTTGAAATGATTTTTACACTATAGAAGCACCACAGAGCACAATCACAGAACCGTAAGTCTTCGTCATAGGGCCATTCTCTTGAAAAGATTTTTACTCCATAGAAGCACCGTAGAGCACAAATCTTCATTATAGGACAAATAGATTATTTTCATTTCTAGAATTAATTTTCAAAAATTCTCTTCATTGCTGAACCAAGTTTTCATGAACAACTTAGGTGAAAATTGCAGAAGCTCAAAAAATGAACGTGAAAGAAGTTGTTGATCGCGAAGAGGCGTGATATGACCTAATTACATTTCCATAATTTATGTTAACTCTCAGACCTCAGAAATAAGCTCAACGGAGAATTTCCTATGTCACCATCTAACATGATAAACGTTAAGATGTATTACGATACAAGTGAACTCGCAGGACACTAAAATTTGCTAGGAGCCGGAGGCCGAAATATCTCTGAGCATATGCGTCGGAGAGCAGTAATAAAGCCGGAATTAAGTATCATAATTAGAAAAGGTACTTCGTGGCGTGACCACTAATTCAAGAAATGTGGATGCAGACCTATTTTCGTTATCTTTTGGACTTAAATGTCAGATTGCTTGAACGGGGAATGGAATCCATGATCTTCGAAACCAAAGGTTGGGGCCATTAAACCATACTAACATGACCTATGACTTGTGTGTTAATTTCTGTTTCACTCGGTGTGTGATGCACTATCTCTCCAGTGGTGACTGGACAAAACGTATATTTATGTGTATATGTGTGTGTGTGTAAAAATGCTGCCTATGCATGTTTCCTTTTTTTTCAAAATTCTAAAAAAGATAGTGTCAGTATGGTTTAACGGTAAGATGCTGACCTTCGGTTTCGAAGGTCATGGGTTCGATTCCCCACTCAGAAGTCTAACATTTAAGTCCAAAAGGTAATGGTGATAGGTTTGTCTTGATGACCACTAACTACGGTATATAATTTATTTAAAACCCTCAACTTCAGTCATAAGCCCTGCGAAATTTGACTTTCACTACTAACATCAAATACAAAGCAAGTATTACATGCCATAAAACCATCAGAGAACACGCAATCAGTCAAGTGGCTAATAAGCTAACAGATATAATTTCCGTTTATTAATGCTCTGGCTGAAATCAGGTTTTCTTATTGCCTTCTGGTTCCGACAATAACGGGTAGTGACAGAGATGAAAAAACACATCAGAAAAAAAAAGAATTTGGACGTTTTGTTAACAATCTAAATGAAAACAATGAAAACAACACAATGCAAGGAGACACCGCTATTGCTGTCAAACGGTAAGAATTGACACCTTTAGAGATACTACATTCGTGTGGTGAACAACAACAGCCAACGTGTAATAGTATGATACAGAATCGTCTCACTGAAAACTTGTTTCAAATGCATGAAATTTTACATTGTAATTTCGTTGTGTATTCAGTAATCATCTATTTGAATAACTGATTTACAATTAAAAAAGCTTCTTCATTGAAATACATGTATGTTAACAGTTAAATTAATGATTTTGACGGCCATAAAGCTTGAGGGCAAAGTGGCTGAGGCTGTAAGTGCGCTTGATTCTGATATCTGATTGCCAGTTCAAATCCGAGTCTTCCCTTTTTTTAAACCTATTTTAAATTGACTGTAACGTAATCTTACCTTTATTTTTTCTAATTTTTTTAATTAATTACTTTTATTCTTTTTTTTAAACGCTTCCATATTTTTTTCAATAGTTGTTAAATTTTTTGCCAGATAAACCAAGATATTTAGAGGGGAAAAAGCCATAACTTCCTCCCCATTTTTTTCCCTGGGTTTGTATACCCCCGGGTTTTTTAGATGTGACGCGACAGCCTAATTGCACTTTTATACTACTCAATACCTGTAAAATGAGCTAAGAACCAGCTTTAGTCACGACATGGAAAAATTTATTTTTGTGATACAAAAACAATGTTAGTAAGTAGTACGTAGTAAGTAATTAGGCAACTAGCTACGTTATTCACGTTGTTTTTTCAACAAGAAAACGCTAAGCTGTGTCCTTAATAGTGACTTTTATGTTGTCAGGTGACCAAAGTCTCCCGATTAAAGGAACATAAATCGCTGTTTATGTCCTTTTGTCCTTGTTTAGGATTTATGTCCTTTTAAACAAGTTTCAGCCTTTCCTGTCGCATAGTTATTTTTCCTCGTATGCCTAAAAAAATCCAAAATACCTTTGCTGTAAAGACGCGACGTGTCTAGTGGTCGCTATGCTAATATATATATTTTACCTGGATGTTATCGTTTTATCTTGGTGGGTGACTACCTTGTGTCTTTATCTATCTCAAAATAAAAACTTGTTAAGGATTCCCACCAAGCTTTTCGGCCGTGTGAAGTCGTGATATCAGCCGCCAAGCTGTTCCGCGAAGCTAATACCTCCAAGTAATAGTTTGAAAGTTAAATGAAATATATGAAAATTGTTCATGCGCTATTTTTTTATTATTTCTGCTCCACGACGCATGCTTAACGTTTGAAGTATTAGTCGGTGGGATTAGCTTTGCAAAAGACCTTGGCATTTGATATCACGACTTTACATGGCCGAAAAGCTTGGCGAGAATCCTTAACAAGTTCTGTTATGGTGTAGATATCAGATATTTTTGGCCCAAATTGATGAAATCAATTTTTTTTTCTTAGCACTTATGAAATGGAAACACCAATCTAGTTTTCTGGTCATTTTTTTGTTGTGTTTTGGTTGCTTTCGTTAGATTTTGAGGACAGCAGACATCTTTTTTGAAATACTTAAGATTTCTTATTTGTACTGAAGTACCTCGTTCCAAATGCACGGATTTATTTAATGTTCTCTTTATCATTATTGCATAATAACAATGTTTAAAACAATGTAAAACCATCAATTTAGACGTTGTTGGCTCCCTAACCCCTGAACCATTTGACCAATTAGAAAAGTCCATATGAAAAGGGCACATCTCCAGAGCAATACCTGTAAAATGAGCTGAGAACCAGCTTTATTCACCGCATGGAAGGATTTATTTTCGTGATACAAAAAAAGTGTTACCAGTAGATAGTAATAGTTAGTAGTTAGTTAGTAATCTACCCCAAATTAAAACTTGTGAAAGATTCCCGCCAAGCTTTTCGTCCGTGTGAAGTCGTGATATCAAACGTCAAGCTTTTTCGCCAAGCTAATCCCACTGAGTAATCCTACCGAGCTTAAATGAAATCATATCAAAAACCAAAACTGGTAAAAGGGGCCGCCAAGTTCCGAATGTTCGGCCCTTCAAAGTAGTGATATCAACACACCAAAATATTCGCCAAGTTAATTGCACCGCTTAATAATTCGAAGGTTAAAACTAAAACGAAGGTTGAACTATTCGGAACTTGGCGGCCCCTTTTACCAGTTTTGGTTTTTGATATGATATCACTCCTTTTTTTTTAAATTGTGTATTGACTCAACTCCACTACCGTAAAAATGATAATAAAGTTCCACGTCAACAAGAAATTGATTTTCAACAATTTGCTACTACCTTTTGCCTATAGGCCGAACCATTGTCAACTTGGTCACCTCTTTATTGACTTTAGGTTTGGTTTTAATTTTGTTGTAATTTGTTGTATTTAGTTAGTTTTGGTGTGTTGATATCACTCTTTTGAAGGGCCCAACCACTCTCAACTTGATGGCCTCTTCACCAGTTTTTGGCTTTGTTTATTTTGCTTTGTTTTTACACTTGGTGAATTTGACGTGAATACAATTTCTTTGCAACGTTGTTAAGATTTATCGTGATACACTAGTGTGTGTCTAAGCACGCACGTCAGTATACAGGTTCTCATTGTCGGAACTTTGGCCGTCCAATGAGAGACGATGCCGACAATACTAACAATGGTTATAATAATATTTTCGTACTTACGTGCCCTCCCACGCCATCCCTGTTACGCCCCCAGGCTCCATACCATAAAAGGTACGCAGTTCGTATTGTAGTGCACCCATTCATTCAATTTCATAGCTGGAAGCCTTCCCGTTATCTGGTAATCGAGGAATAACCACCCTATGGGATTTAACATGGGGATGAGTGGTCTAGCTAGCTAGTTAGTAACACATTTTCAACGTTATTGAGGGGCAGATTTTGCATTGAAAGCAGCATAGCTGGCAATCAAGCACGAGTTAATTTTTGTCAAGTGGGCCATTTCCTTTTTTTCTTTTTTGGCTTTCGTTACATATTGAGCACAGCAGTCACTTTTTTTTCATGTGATCAGTATTTCTTAGTATTGCAGTATCTCCTTACAAATGCACGGATTTATTTAATGTTCAGTTTGGCATTGTTGCATAATAACAATGTTTAAAACAATTTAAAACAATCAATTTGGAGGTTTGGAGCTCCCTAAACCCTGAACCACTTGACCAATCAGAAAAGTCTATATGAAAAGGGCACATCTAAGAACAGTGCCTGCAAAATGAGCTAAGAACCAGCTTTATTCATCACATGGAAGAATTTCTTTCTTTCTAATTTTTTAGTAATTATAACGTGGAAACACAAATCTAGTTTTCTATCCATTTGGGAGACTTTGGTCGCCTGACAATATAAAAGTCACTATAACAGGCACAGCATACCGTTTTCTTGTTGAAAAAATGACGTGAATAATGTTGATGTTTGCCTAATTACTTACTACGTAATACTTACTACTACTTACTAACGCTTGTTTTTGTATCACGAAAATAAAATCTTCCAAGTTGTGAATAAAGCTGGTTTTTAGCTCATTTTACATGTGTTGCTCTGTAGATGTACCCTTTTCATATGGACCTTTCTAATTGGTCAAGTAGTTCAGGGGTTAGGGAGCCCCAAACGACCAAATTGATTGTTTTACGTTGTTTTAAACATAGTTGTTATGCAACAATGCCAAAATGAACATTAAATAAAACCGTGCGTCTGCAGTACTAATAAGAAACGTTAATCATAAAAAAGTGACTGCTGCCCAAAAAATCCAACGAAAGCCAAAAACAAAAAAGAAAATGGGCCAGAAAACTAGATTGGTGTTTCTCTCTCATTAATTGCTAAGAAAAAAAATGGATTTCTTCAATTTGGACCAAAAATATCTGATATCTACCCTAAAATAAAACTTGTTAAGGATTCCCGCCAAGCTTTTCGGCCGTGTGAAGTCGTGATATCACACGCCAAGCTCTTTCGCCATGCTAATCCCACCTACTGCGCAGTAAGTAATTTTCATTTAACCTTCGAACTTTAACCTTTAGATTGCGCAGTAAGTAATTTTCATTTAACCTTCGAACTATTACTCGGTGGCGATTTGCTTAGAGAAAGAGCTTGGCGTTTGATATCACGACTTTACACGGCTGAAAGCTTGGCGGGAATCCCTAACAAGTTTTGTTTTGGGGTAGATCAAGATATATGCTAGTGTGTCGCCCGCCAAGATAAAACGATAACATACAGATAATATGTATACATGAGCATGGCGATCACTAGACACGTTGTGTCTTTACAGCAAAGGGATTTTGGCTGTATTCAGGCATGTGGGGATAAATAACAATGCAACAGAAAAGGATGAAACTTGTTTGATTGGGAGATTTTGGTCACCTGACAACATAAAAGTCACTGTCAGACACACAGCTTAACGTTTTCTTGTGTAAGTGACGAGTAACTTTAAACAGCTGGTGAGTTGATTAGTTTCAGTAATGTTCGTCTTCCACCAGAATATTAGAACTGTATGAACATTTACCATTCCGTGAGTTTTTAGTATGTGGTCATGATTGAATGATTAACGTTAACCTCGAGAGGGCCAACTGAAGGGGGATGCACTGACTGAGTGAGTGAAGCAAACGAAAATCTGCGTTTGTTAGCCAGTGCACTCAATAATCGTATTATGTAGACTTAATCATGTGAAACATGGGCATACAATAAGACAAATCGTGTCCATTTGGCTGGTGTAACGGCTAATTGGGCAATGGCAACCGTACATGAATTAAAAATTTTATAGGTATTCCAGACAAATAAGGTAGAGGTGACTATTAGACAGTGGAATTGTGATATCCACCCAAAACCAAAACTGGTATAAGAGCAGCCTTCAAGTTTCCAAAATAGGTCGGCCTTTCAAAGTAGTGATATCATTAAACCAGGGAAAGTCCGCTAAGGTTAATCTATTAGCCAAGTTAATCGCACGGAGTAATACTTTGTACATCAAAAGAAAACTTGAAGATTGATACCGCTAGTAGCAATCTTCTAGTTTTCATTTAACTTTGTACGATTAACGTTAGTAGGTACGATTAACTTGGCTAATAGGATTAACCTTGGCGGACTTTCCCTGGTTGAATGATATCACTACTTTGATAGGCCGACCCTTTTTGGAAACTTAGCGGCTGCTCTTCTACCAGTTTTGGTTTTGGGTGGATTACAACTAACTACTAACTACTACTGGTAACGCTGTTTTGCATCACGAAAATAAATTCTTCCATGCGGTGCATAAAGCTGGTTCTTAGATCATTTTACAGGTATTGCTCTGGAGATGTGCCCTTTTCATATGGACCTTTCTAATTGGTCAAGTGGTTCAGGGGTGAAAGAGTTCTAAACGACCTAATTGATTGTTTTACATTGTTTTAAACATTGTTATTATGCAACAATGCCAAACTGAACATTAAATAAATCTGTGCGCTTGCAAGGAGATACTGCAATACTAACAAAAATGTTAATCAAATGAAAAAAGGTGATTGCTATCCTTAAAATCTAAAGAAACCAAATAAAAAAGAGAAGAAAAAGAAATGGACCAGAAAACTAGATTGGCGTTTCCATCTCATAATTTCTAAGGAAAAAAATGGATTTCATCAATTTTGACCAAAAAAATCTAACCCAAAACAAAACTTGTTAAGGATTCCCGTCAAGCTTTTCGGCCATGGGAAGTCGTGATATCAAACGCCAAGCTCTTTTGATAAGCTAATCCCACCGACTAATACTACAAACGTTAAATGAAATAATTGAAAATTGCGCAGTAAGCAATTTTCAAATATTTCATTAATCTTTCGAACTATTACTTGGTGGGATTAGCTTGGCGAAAGAGCTTGGCATTTGATATCACGACTTCCCATGGCTGAAAGGTTTGGCGGGAATCCTTAACAAGTTTTGTTTTCGGGTAAATCAAGACACATGCTAGTTTGTCGCCCGCCAAGATAAATAATAACATCCAGATAATATGTACATATGAGCATGGCGACCACTAGACACGTTGTGTCTTTGCTGCAAAGGTAGTTTGGCTGTTTTCAGCCATATGCGGATAAATAACTAAGCAACAGAAAAGGCTGAAACTTGTTTAATCGGGAGACTTTGGTCGCCTGACAAGATAAGAGTCGCTATTAACAAGACAGCTTAACGTTTTCTTGTTAAAAAATTACGTGAATAACGTTGATATTTGCCTAATTACTAACTACTAACTACTAGTAACGCTTTTTTTGTATCACGAAAATAAATTCTGCCATACGGTGAATAAAGCTGGTTCTTAGCTCATTTTACAGGTAGTGCTCTGGAGATGTGCCCTTTTCATATAGACCTTTCTAATTGGTCAGGCGGTTCAGGGGTTAGGGAGCTCAAAACGTCCAAACCAATTGTTTTACATTGTTTTAAAAATAGTTATTATGCAATAATGCCAAACTGAACGATAAATTAATTCGTGCGTTTGCAAGGAGACACTGCAATCTATACATACAATACGCTTAGGTTGGGCAAACAAATTTATCATTATGCACTATAATGAAAGAGGGCGAGCGACCGACAATGACAAACAATTGGGTGTGGCCTGTAACAATCAGTAACAATCGAAATATTGCTTTAATAATGCTACCTCTTAGAGCCGACATGAAGAGTTGGTTCAGTAATAATCACTGCTTGTACGACTGTTGTTGGGTTTATTGCGCTTGGTTTCAGAACGGAGAAACGGGCAATAGAGAGTCCTCCATTGAAAAAAAAACATTTACTTCCATAACAAAACAAACCAGCATGGGTTAAAATTGAGGGGGAGCAGGGATGGGGATATTCAGTCCACTCAATGGGAGAATCCATGTCGGGGATGGGGAAACGATGCGGGACGAAAGAGGAGTTACAGGGGGAGAGCATGGAATTAAATTAGACCATACAACTGGGTAGGCTGCAGGCGAGTTCGGAGGAGGAGCATGGGGAAGTCGGCCTCATTTTCATTCCAAACTGCCCAGTATAGTATTCGCTCAGGTATGTGGTAACCGGTTAGACCGGCGTATGCTACACCGGGGATACAGATAGTACTAATAAAAATCTTAATCAAATGAAAAAAAAAGGTGACTGCTGTCCTCAAAATCTAACGAAACCAAAAAAAGGAAGAAAATGAAGTGGACCAGAAATCTAGATTACCGTGTCCATTTCATACTTACTAAGACAAAAATGGATTTCATCAATTTGGACCAAAAATTACAGATATCTACCCCAAAACAAAACTTGGTAAGGATACCCGTCAAGCTTTTCGGCCGTGGGAAGTCGTGATATCAAACGCCAAGCACTTTCGGTAAGCTAATCCCACCGACTAATACTTCAATGTTAAATGAAATAATTGAAAATTGTGCAGAAAGCAATTTTCATATATTTCATTTAACCTTCGAACTATTACTCGGTGGGATTACCTTGGCGAAAGAGCTTGACGTTTGATATCACGACTTCCCACGACCGAAAAGCTTGGCAGGAATCCTTAATAAGTTTTGTTTGGGGGTAGATCAAGACATACGCTAGTGTGTCGCCCGCCAAGATAAATAATAAAATCCAGATAATATAAATATGTGAGCATGGCGACCACTAGACATGTTGTGTCTTTGCTGCAAAGGTAGTTTGGCTGTTTTCAGCCATATGCGGATAAATAACTATGCGACAGAAAATGCTGAAACTTGTTTAATCGGGAGACTTTAGTCGTCTGACAACATAAAAGTCAGTATAAAGGACACAGCTTAACGCTTTCTTGTTGAAAAAATGACGTGAATAACGTTGATATTTGCCTAATTACTAGTAACGCTTTTTTTGTATTACATAAATAAATTCTTCCATGTGGTGAATAAAGCTGGTTCTTAGCTCATTTTAAAGGTATTGCTCTGGAGATGTGCACTTTTCATATGGAACTTTCTAATTGATGAAGTGGTTCAGGGGTTAGGGAGCTCCAAACGTCCAACTTGATTTTTTACATTGTTTTACAGATTGTTATTATGCAAAAATGCCAAACTGAACATTAAATAAATTCGTGCGTTTTCAAGGAGGTACTGCAATAATAATAAAAATCCTAATCAAATAAAAAAAGGTGACTGCTGTACTCAAAATCTCACGAAACTAAAAAAAAAGAACAAAAAGAAATGGATAATTACTAAGAAACAAATGGATTTCATCAATTTGGACCAAAAATTACTGATATCTACCCCAAAACACAACTTGTTAAGGATTCTCACCAAGCTTTTCGGCTGAGTGAAGTCGTGATATCAAACGCCAAGCTCTTTCGCCAAGCTAATCCCACCGACTAATACTTCAAACATTAAATGAAATAATTGAAAATTGCACAGTAAGCAATTTTCACATATTTCATTTAACCCTTGAACTATTACTCGGTGGGATAAGCTTGGCAAAAGAGCTACACACGGCCGAAAAGCTTGGCCGGAATCCTTAACAAGTTTTGTTTTGAGGTAGATTACTTACTACTGGCTACGGGCAACTAGTAACGCTTTTTTTGTATCAAGAAAATAAATTCTTCCATTCGGTGAATAAAGCTGGTTTTTCGCTAATTTTATAGGTATTGCTACGGAGATGTACCCTTTTCATATGGACCTTTCTAACTGGTCAAGTGGTTCAGGGGTTAGGGAACTCAGACGACCAAATTGATTGTTTTACATTGTTTTAAAAATTTTTATTATGCAACAATGCCAAACTGACCTTTAAATAAATCCGTTCGTCTTCATTACTAATATGAAATGTTGTTTTATAAAAAAGGTGACTGCTGTCTTCAAAATGTAACGAAATCCAACAAAAAAAGGAAATGGATCAGAAAACTAGATTGGTATTTCCATCTCATAATTAATAAGAAAACAAATGGATATCATCATTTTGGACCAAAAATACCTGATATCTACCACAAAACAAAACTTGTTAAGGATTCCAGCCAAGTTTTCCTGCCGTGTGAAGTCGTGATATGCATGGAAGAATTAATTTTTGTGATACAAAAATACGTTAGCCAGTAGCCTGTAACTAGTAATCTACCCCAAAACAAAACTTGTTATGGATGCCCGCCAAGCTTTTCAGCCGTGTAAAGCCGTGATATCAAACGCCAAGCTAACCCCACCGACTAAGACTTCAAACATTAAATGAAATAATTGAAATTTGCGCAGTAAGGAATTTTTATGTATTTCATTTCACCTTTGAACTATTACTTAGTGGGATTAACTTGGCGAAAGAGCTTGGCGTTTGATATCACGGATTTACACGGCTAGATTACGGGGTAGATTACTAGTTCCAGGCTACTGGCTAACGTATTTTTGTATCACAAAAATAAATTCTTACATGCAGTGAATAAAGCTGGTTCTTAGCTCATTTTACAGGTATTGCTCTGGAGATGTGCTCTTTTCATATGGAACTTTCTGATTGGTTCAAGGGTTAGGGAGCTCGAAACGACTAAATTGATTGTTTTACATTGTTTTAAACATTGTTATTATGCAACAATGCCAAACTGAACATTAAATAAATCCGTGTGTTTACAGTACTAATTAACACTGGCGATAGCCAGTGTTAGTAAGGGTCGACCTAGGACCTCTGTGTTTGAGGAACTCTCAACTTTGAGAGCTTATAACTCCGTCAAAAGTAAACATCTTTAAACCAAATTTGGAATCAAGCCTTGACTAGTCAAGGACTGTCTGCAGTCCAAAAATTGTGAAATTCGGTCCAGCCAAACCCGAGATGCAGACAGGGGCCAAATAGACAACTTCTTGTTCTGCTTCTTCTTAATGTTGTTGTTGTTGTTCTGGGGATACTTTCGTCTGTCCTCTCTACAGGTCAAACCATTTGTCCTATAAAGCTGGTTCTTAGCTCATTTTACAGGTATTGCTCCGTAGATGTGCCCTTTTCATAAGGTCTTTTCTAATTGGTCAAGTGGTTCAGGGGTTACAGAGCTCTAAACCACCAGATTGATTGTTTTACATTGTTTTAAACATTGTTATTATGCAACAATACCAATTAGCAAACGCCAGCTGCAAGACATAGACTGAAGATTAAAGGATTTGTTTCTATTGTTACCATTGGCGATAGCCAGATTAGTAAGGGTCAGCCTAGAGTCTCTTGTGTTAAACTATCAGCTTTGACCGTCAACTGCACAGTTTAGCTGCAATTCTAAAAGTAACACGAATTAATAAACAAAAACGGAACGTTAAATGTTTAGAGTAAGGATCTAAAAGTTAAAACCTATAAGGAACACGGACAAGCTTTGACAGTCAGGGTCTAGGTGTAAAATTTTGTCAGTAAGAGGCTGGTAAGCATTAGACCCTTACTACCCGGTGGTCAGCAATAAATACATTTTGACGAAAAACTGGAAATCCGCCTACAATGACCCATGTGATGATCAAGTGGTAGTATGGTTATACGTTTCCTGCTTTGCTTTACGTTGAAAATCATTTTTCAATTTAGTAACATGCCAGCATATTCGTAGCAGAGAGCATCATGGTAATCCTCTACCATAAATCTACAAAATATAATAAAAAATTCTAAAGCATCAAAAGACAAAATGCCAAACTTCACAAGAAAATTGTGTTATTAAAGTTCGTAACAATATTCTAATAACAAAGAAAACCTGCTACAACCATTCATACACACGTTCAGTCCGAAGAGACTAGAACTAAGCTAACCACCGGGTAGTAAGGGTCTAATGCTTACCAGCCTCTTACTGACAA
>JAHWFP010200211.1:12647-26522 GCA_023313725.1 Lithobius niger
TGACTGTCAAGTCATGGGAAGACATGTTTTCTCTGTTAAAGCAATTTATTATTGTAACGATATGACTGTCAAGTCATGTTTTTCTATGTAACCCTGTTTCCATGCAGAAATATTCTTGTGCACATACATGCAAATGTGGAACAGAAAACTAGTTTTTCCTTACCCACAATCCACTAGGGATTAGTGGTAGAGGTTGACGTAAGCTCAACTCTTCTTCCTTGGATGCACGTCAGCTCTACCATTCCTGCCCTCGTGCTACTAACAAACTTGTTACTTAATGGCAGAACTGTGATTACGTCAAATGGGTTGCTCATTCTCTCCCCTTTCGCCTAATCGTGAACACCCTGACGTTTTGATTGTTTTCATTTCCGGTTTGGCTTTTACGTTCTTCTGCATGGACGAATGGATAAGGACTATACACAAATAATTTCTTTGTTTGGTGTTCTGCGGCATTTTCATAAAACAAGGTTCAGCAAGCATGAATAAACTCCTCTTCTCCTGTACACGCTGTGTGGCAGCAGACAAACAGACGCTGACTCCTTTATCTCTTCATTTTGGGAAAGCCGTTTGATCGGCATTCCTCCTTCGTCTCTTACATTGTGGGAATGTCATACTTCATTTATTACATTCTTGGCAGCGGATGATCTAATTAGCGCGCCGACGAAAGCCCGACATCCAGCGACGTGTACCAAAAGTTAAATATCTCAAAAGTTAAGAAGAAAATCGGAAACCAGTTTTAAGGGCATGGTGCTCTGCGAAGAAAACGGAAGAAGGATCGATCTGTGGGACAATGAGACCAACCTTTGTGTCAAGGACGTTTCCTGACGGGTGAACTTTTGAAGACGTGCACTTGCAGCAAAAAATCGACTTGTCACGAGTGTCATTGGGAATTTTGATAACCTGTTTAGAGATACTTCCCTATAGGGTGGAACCTCGAGTGTAATTGTATTCAAAAAGAGCTTGTGGCACGTGCTACTCATCGCACTGTTATGGAGTATCATAACCCAGAATTAAAGAGCTGAAATCAAATCCAGTTTATCATCTAATTTCCATGTTGTTTCTTTAAAACTAAAGGCAATTCTTTCTGTTTTCGCCAGATCACAAAATACACAAATGAAGACTAAAAAAAGTTGGATAATCCTTGTTTCGTTTGGGATTAAAGATGTATTCCTCGGTTTTTGCTGAAACACTTCATGAGAAAATAATTCGAAAACTACCGGAAATATGTCCATGTTGATCAATTTTGTCGTCTGGATGTCTGTCATAAGCCATCTTTATTTTATGTTGGCCTATGGTTTACACTTATTAACAGCTGAATTCAATCAAAAAGAACCAGCTTACCATGGCAATGCCTTCGTGCAGACATTTTGTTTTTGTATCGTTTAATACAGCACACACCATTTCAATAAAGTAATAATACTAATAGACGTTGTCGGCCAATAAGCTTGCAGGTTTTAAGGACCCAAGCGGCAGACGTTAAGTAGGTTTTTTTGCTGCAAGAGGAAAGAAACCGGAGTACCATAAGGAAGTGCTCATGCAATAGGCTGGAAACAACCAGAGAAAACCCCGTACATACTCACTTCCCTTCACCAGGATCAAACCCGGGTCTGTAAGAAGCCAGAGGTGTACAGTTGGGACCAAGACACGCCTACCGAATCTGACGCCCCAAAAATTTGTTGGTCGTGAGGATGAAATATCAGTTTAGTTTACTTTCCGAGAGTGAGACACCCACGAAGACACACAAAAAAAGATGGCTTTATTAAAATGTTCGGTCCTTTGTCTTTGAACCTTGGTGTTCTTCTAGGTTTAGTGACCAAGGTTCAAAGGCAAAGAACCGAACATTTTAATAAAGCCATCTTTTTTTGTGTCTTCGTGGGTGCCTCACTCTCGGAAAGTGAACTAAACTGATATTTCATCCTCACGACTAACAAATTTCTGGGGCGTCAGATTCGATGGGCATTGGTCCCAGCTGTACATCTCTGGCTTCTTACAGATCCGGCTTCGATCCTGGTGAAGGGAAGTGTATATGTACGGGTTTTTCTCTGGTTGTTTCCAGCCCGTTGCACGAGCATTTCCTTATGGTACTCCGGTTTCCTTCCTCTTACAGCAAAAAACCCACTTAACGTCTGCCCTTGGGCTCTTAAAAGCTGCAAGCTTATTGGCCGACAACGCCTATTATTATTATAATTTTATTGAAATGGTGTGAAGGCATTGCCATGGTAAGCTGGTTCTTACTGATTTAATTCAGCTGTTAATAAGTTCAAACTTTTTATATGAAGTCAAACCAAGCAGTGCTACATCTTTATTAATAAAATCGAGTTGTCGCGTAGGATGGACGGCAACGAGACGGCCACAAGACGGCCGCCACAAGACGGCCGCAAGTAATTGAGAGCACATATCCGTTTTCACTGTCGGTCGCTCGCCCTTTTTCTTTGATGCACAAAGGCGTATTTATTTAGCCACAAGACGGCCGCAAGTAACTGATAGAGCACATATCCGTTTTCATTGTCGGTCGCTCGCCCTTTTTCTTTGATACCGTGGGAAGAATGAGCCCGCTCGCCCTCTTGCTCATTGTTGAAGCTTCGTTTCTTTAATCCTCCCTTACAATGTCTCCAATGCCTATTTATTTATTTCCGGTGTACAAAGGCGTATTTATTATTTCACATGCACAAAGGCGTATTTATTTATTTCACATGTATAAACGCGTATTCCAACCATTTTTGCACGAAAGAATCATATGTAATGTAAGTGTATGGACTCCGGAACAACGGATACGCTGAATGAGGGAGTGAAGCAAACGAAAAACACCCTTTCCTAGCCAGGGTACGCAAAAACACATAGACGGCATACACGCATTCCGTAACACACACATGAGGAAGGAAATCGTCCCAGTGTTTTTAACGGTGCAGCAAACACCACCCGTGCTTCCGCTAGTAAAAATATACAAACAACGTTTCAAAAATTTTCAATTTTCGTCATCAGGTTAGCAATAAAATTAAAGCATGGCAAAAGCCACTAAGTCATCCTACATTAAAAGCATTAAAAAACCAGTTATTTTATCCGTTTTAAATAACTGTTTTTTACGCTTTTAATTTAGGATGACTTAGTGGCTTTTGCCACGCTTTAATTTTATTGCTAACCTGATGACGAAAATTGAAAATTTTCGAAACGTTGTTTGTGTATTTTATGTAGCACTGCTTGGTTTGACTTCATATAATTTGTTACTGTGCTTTTTACTCCATTTCTCAATAGGTTCAAACCATAGGCCAACATAAAATAAACATGGCTTATGACAGACATCCAGACGACAAATTTGATCAACATGGACATATTTTTCCGGTAGTTTTCGAATTATTTTCTCATGAAGTGTTTCGGCAAAAACCGAGGAATACATCTTTAATCCCAAACGAATCAAGGATTACCCAACTTTTTTTAGTCGTCATTTGTGTATTTTGTGATCTGGCGAAAGCAGAAAAAATTGCCTTTAGTTTTAAAAAAACATCAAGGAAATTAGATGACAAAGTGGATTTGATTTCAGCTCTTTAATTCTGGGTTATGATACTCCATATCAGTGCAATGAGTAGCACGTGCCACAAGCCCTTTTTGAATACAATTACGCACGAGGTTCCACCCAATAGGAAAGTGTCTCTAAACAGGTTATCAAAATTCCCAATGACACTCGTGACAAGTCGATTTTTGCTGCAAGTGCACATCTTCAAAAGTTCAGCCGTCAGGAAACGTCCTTGACACAAAGGTTGGTCTCATTGCCCCACAGATCGATCCTTCTTCCGTTTTCTTCGCAAAGCACCATGCCCTTAAAACAGGTTTCCGATTTTCTTCTTAACTTTTGGGATGTTTAACTTTTGGTACACGTCGCTGGATGTCGGGCTTTTGTCGGCGCGGTAATTAGATCATCTGCTGCCAAAAATGTAATAAATGAAGTATGACATTCCCACAATGTAAGAGACGAAGGAGGAAAGCCGATCAGCCCTGCTTTCCCAAAATGCAGAGATAAAGGAGTCAGCGTCTGTTTGTCTGCTCCCACACAGCGTGTACAGGAGAAAAGAAGTTTATTCATGCTTGCTGAACCTTGTTTTATGAAAATGGCACAGAACACCAAACAAAGAAATTATTTGTGTATAGTCCTAACCCATTCGTCCATGCGGAAGTACATAAAAGCAAAACCGGATATGAAAACAATCAAAACATCAGTGTGATCACGATTAGGCGAAAGGGGAGAGAATGAGCAACCCGTTTGACGTTAACACAGTTCTTCCATTGAGTTACAAGTTTGTTAATAGCACGAGGGCAGGAATGGTAGGGTTGACGTGCATCCAAGGAAGAAGAGTTGAGCTTACGTCAACCTCTACCACTAATCCCTAGTGGATTGTGGGTAAGGAAAAACTAGTTTTCTGTTCCCCATTTGCATGTATGTGCACAAGAATATTTCTGCATGGAAACAGGGTTACATAGAAAAACATGACTTGACAGTCATATCGTTACAATAATAAATTGCTTTAACAGAGAAAACATGTATTCCCATGACTTGACAGTCATATCGTTACAATAATAAATTGCTTTAACAGAGAAAACATGTCTTCCCATGACTTGACAGTCATATCGTTACAATAATAAAGTGCTTTAACAGAGAAAACATGTATTCCCATGACTTGACAGTCGTATCGTTACAATAATAAAGTGCTTTAACAGAGAAAACATGTCTTCCCATGACTTGACAGTCGTATCGTTACAATAATAAATTGCTTTAACAGAGAAAACATGTATTCCCATGAGTTGACAGTCATATCGTTACAATAATAAAGTGCTTTAACAGAGAAAAATGTATTCCCATGACTTGACAGTCATATCGTTACAATAATAAAGTGCTTTAACAGAGAAAACATGTATTCCCATGACTTGACAGACATATCGTTACAATAATAAAGTGCTTTAACAGAGAAAACATGTATTCCCATGACTTGACAGTCGTATCATTACAATAATAAATTGCTTTAACAGAGAAAACATGTCTTCCCATGACTTGACAGTCGTATCGTTATAATAATAAATTGCTTTAACGGAGAAAACATGTGTTCCCATGACTTGACAGTCGCATCGTTACAATAATAAATTGCTTTAACAGAGAAAACATGTATTCCCATGACTTGACAGTCGTATCGTTACAATAATAAATTGCTTTAACAGAGAAAACATGTATTCCCATGACTTGACAGTCATATCGTTACAATAATAAATTGCTTTAACAGAGAAAACATGTATTCCCATGACTTGACAGTCATATCGTTACAATAATAAATTGCTTTAACAGAGAAAACATGTATTCCCATGACTTGACAGTCATATCGTTACAATAATAAAGTGCTTTAACAGAGAAAACATGTATTCCCATGACTTGACAGTCGTATCGTTACAATAATAAAGTGCTTTAACAGAGAAAACATGTATTCCCATGACTTGACAGTCGTATCGTTACAATAATAAAGTGCTTTAACAGAGAAAACATGTATTCCCATGACTTGACAGTCGTATCGTTACAATAATAAAGTGCTTTAACGGAGAAAACATGTATTCCCATGACTTGACAGTCGTATCGTTACAATAATAAAGTGCTTTAACAGAGAAAACATGTATTCCCATGACTTGACAGTCATATCGTTACAATAATAAAGTGCTTTAACAGAGAAAACATGTATTCCCATGACTTAACAGTCATATCGTTACAATAATAAAGTGCTTTAACAGAGAAAACATGTATTCCCATGACTTGACAGTCATATCGTTACAATAATAAATTGCTTTGACAGAGAGAACATGCCTTCCTGACTGTCAATACCATTGATCACCATTAGTAGAAGGAATTACGTAGAGTATACAGTACACTGCTTACTACCATATTGGAATGTCAAGGAGCCGAGGTATAATTGACCTAGTGGGGTATACCAGGCGATTATACACCCCCTCTTTGATTATACCCCGGCAGCTTGACCATACCCTTTTCGTTATAAGCATGCGTAACTTGTTGCGCAAATCGTAAAACACATGACACTTCTCGTTAATAATTAAGGCTTTTGACTTATATAGCGCCAACTTCAGTCAAAGTGCAGTGGTTTTCATATTTTAGCCTAACCCTTAGAATTACGAATTTTAGAATTGTGACCTCATGGTAATTATTAGCAAACGACTTAAATTTAGAATGTGACTATAAGGACAGTGCCCTCTCTCAGCTGATTATAGTTACGGAACATTGGTGAGGTCGCCAACACAGCCTCACGTAAGATAACTTCTCGATGGGAAAAAAAGTTTTATGAACTACATTTGCTAAAACGCAGTGTTGTAATCGGTGATAGCCGAGCATACATATGGTTGAAGTCCTCACTCCAGCAAAGTTTAGCAAAACTAAAAAATTAATATCTCCGTTCGTATTCACTATTTTTCGGCGAAACTTGGCCAGATAGTAGACACGTGTGGAACGAATAGTTATACCAAAAATTATGCAATTCTGTGCAATAGTAAAAGAAGGGAACCACAAGTAAATTTGAGTAAATTTGAAAACTGTTCACTTCTTGTTGTTCTACCACCGTTTCAGAAAAAAACTACTGCACATGAAAAATCTGAAACATGATTTATGCCAGAAATTTCCTGGTCTTCTATCCTCAAATACACACCACTTTTTCAATTGGTCGAGTTATTCCGGAGTTACGGGACCCTGAACGATTAGTTTTATTGTTTTGCATTGTTTTAGACATTGTAATTAGAGACCAATGCTAATCAGTAAACGCCAGCTGCAAAAATGGGTCAAAGGGTTTTAGCGAGCGTTAACCGCATACGGTCATTTGCCCGACGCAGCCGTAAGGCCAGCTGCAAGGCATAGACTGAACAATAAAGAAATGCTAAAAATACAGGTGAGCAACGCCAGGTACATTCTACGTGCAAGTTTTATGTATTTGCTTAACAGTTGCTTGTTCATGGGTAAAATGAAAGAAGGCGGAGGAGGAGCGTTCGACCACGGGTCATGGCTTCTACGCAATAAATTGGAATTGGAAAAAAGGCGTTACATCTTACGCTGGCGATGCACTGTGGGAACTTTTGGAGTTCGAGGCGGAATTCTCAAAATGCAAGAGCGCCACTGGCCGAGGTGTACATAGGGTGTCATATGAGGATCTAAAACGGCAGTCACAGAATACGAAAAAGGACATGTTGGTGCTATTCCAAGACGTTCTGGATGGAGCCCAGGTGCCAGGACCTGGATGTATACCATCCTAGTACCAGTTCACAAGGCAGGCAGTGACAGATAGGCGTATTGCTCTCCTATCGTGTATTTGGAAAATCTTTGAGCGGATGCTTATGCAGCATCTGAGCTGGTATATGGAATACTTTCAATGTTTGGCACCCGTGCAGTTTGGCTAACGCAACAGCACAGCCACCTACAGTAAAGGCCGTATCGTCTTTGCCTCCCACAATGCTCCACAAAACGGCGATTCAAATAACGACGCGGCAAGTTTGCCAAGTGGCGTCATCTGTTGACAGAATTTGGAACCCTGGTCGGTTAGTTTGAAATTTCGCCGCTTGGTGTAAAGATGGCAGCACCTAGCAAACTTGCACTTTCTTCTATGTCAATGGTTGATTTTACTTGCCTAATTTGTCTTGATCTGATCCGGCCTTTACTGTAGGTGGCTGAGGCTACAGTCACCCTTCTTGGAGAGCAGCGGTTTGCAGTGTGTGTGGGTGGCCACTGGTTGTCGGAGGCCCACACTGAGCGGGGACTCTCCCAGGGGAGCTGCCTTAGTCCCACGCTCTTCGCTATTGCGATAAACGATGTCCTTGTCGAATTGGGTGTGTCTGCAAATATTGTGTGCTACGCCGATGACGTGGCCATGTGGTTTGTTGGCAGGGACTTACAACCATGGCTGAGCATACTCAATGGGTGCTCGATCTCACGTCGTCTTCTTGACAAAGGGGTGCTTTTTTGTGCCAGCAAAAACTGACGTTGTCGTTTTCTCGTGATCGCGTGACATGCTTCACATAACACCCATTCTTATGGTGGGTGGCATCTGCGTTTAGCAGAAGGGTCACGTAAAGTACTTAGGCGTGTTGTTAGATTCGGAGTTGACATGGAATGCTCATGTAAGCCGGCTACGGGTCATGGTTCAATCGAGAGCATCGGTCCTAAGAGCCCTGGTGAGGAGCATACCTGTAAAACGGGGTGCGCTTGTGGCGACTTACAGGACATTTTGTACGTGTGCGTTTGGACTATCACTTGCCGTTTCCAGCCGAAACAAGGCACATCAGGGTGTTGCAAACGGCGGTGAATGAATGCATGCGGATTGTCTCAGGCTACATGGATTCCACGGCTGTCCACATGCTGGGAGTCGAGTGTGAGGAGCCACCTCTTGATTGCAGGGTGAAGGAATTGCTTGCGGTTCTGTGTCTACGAAACTTGAGTAGAAGTGGGGCTGAACCGGTGCAAAATATACTGGCAGATTATCAACGTTTGAGTGAGAAGGCACGTAGCCTTCAGGGGGCAGCGGGGAATGGCTTCTCCACAGTCCTCCGTGTTTCAGACCACTTCTTTGATGTTGGGTGGGTTTGCCCGCTCAGCCAATGGACGTGATGCTCGGCCGTGCTGATTGTTTTTGAGCCGGCTTATGTGGAATGTGATGTCTTCTGTGACGCATCTTATGTGGCACCTACACAGACGAGCGGGATTGGTGCATGTACCCATTCCCTCAAGCTGCAGCTCAAAAAACTGATGAGTGCGGCAGTATAATTACCACATGCGAGATGATTCCCATCTCGGTGGCACTAGATGTTGATCTTGATTTGCATCGTCTATCGTTCTCAACATGCACGGGCTCGTTGTCCGGTATAAGAAGTATACATCACTCTTTACGGCTGCTGGATGTCGGCGACCCGCTGACTTATACCATCTGTGGGCTGCATCTCAAATGAGCACTGTGACCATCACGTGGATTCAGAGGCACAGTGGTAACCAGGCTGGTGGGCTGGCGTGTGCAGCAGTCGTGCAGGAAGTTCTAAGTGTTGATTGAAAGAGACCTTCTGCTTGCGCTATCTAAGACGGAAGTAGTTGTCTTCTCGAAATCTAAAGCTATTCGTGACATGCCAGTGACTTTAAGCGTGAATGGTGTGACGGTTACGCCGAAGCCTTCTGTCAAGCACTTATGGGTCGTCCTAGGTCCAGCCCTTGTGTGGAATTCGCATGCGAGTCAGTTGCGAACGAAGATTCGGATGCGAGCATTGGTCCTTAATGCGTTTATGGTAGAGATATCGGTGACGAGGGGTGCCCTTCTATCAACGTATAGGAATGTTTTGTTTTGTTTTGCTTGATTATCACTTACCGTTTTTGTGCCTGACCAAGCGCCACATCAGTAGTTCTTATCACCCGGGGGTCTAGTATAGTGATACAGCCTAACAGAGCCCCATGCTTTTTGGGTATCACATTTAAATCCGTGGGAGGGGTGGAGCGTGCATCTAGGGTCTATTGGTCGGCCCATGTGCACCTAGGATCAACATTTTCCCTCCATTGAACGTTAGATACCCGCCTCATATCCCTGCCGCATCTACCCGTCGCCCGCCCAGGGATAGCTGTTTCCTCCAGGTGACTAGTACACTTCAGCACAAAGTTGGGTCTATTGGTCGGTCCACGTGCACCTAGGATCAACATTTCCCCCCCATTGAACGCTAGATACCCGCCCCGTATCCCTGCCGCATCTGTGCGTTGCCCGCCCGGGATAACTGTTTCCTCCAGGTGACTAGTACACTTCAGCACAGAGTAGAAGTAAAAACTAGGAACGCGTTCTTGGCTGTTGAATCCCATCCTAGCTGAAAAAAAAAGTAGAAAAGAAAACAAAATGGAAAAGATTTGTATCTGTTGTTACAGAAAGCCGTAGCGCACACACCAAGGACAACCAGTTTTAAACCTATATGTTGTTATTTCAAAGGTCTACCGTGAGTGACAGATCACGTATATCAGTTTGCAGCTGTAATATCGGCGATTAACTACAATAGAGAGAAAAGAAAGAAAACTAAAAGCATTATTAGGAGGGAAAGAAAGAAAAAAGCCATAACAACAGAAAGTAGTTAATCACCTCGTCGCGTTCACGGGCGGTCGGCCCAGGACTTTGAGGAAGCGTTTTTGGGTCGGCACTTTCAGGCGAGTAAGTGGGGCACAAGGTAGCAGGCGGGGGATTAGTGTGTGGCCCCCACAGACCGATCTCCTGCACGAGAAGGATGTCGGAGGTTAGGCATGAAAAACCAATTTAAAAAAAAAGTCAATAAAAAAAAAAGCGTGTTAAGTTCCCTAGTATACGAAACACACAACTCACGAGACGCGATGGAGGATAAAAAAATATCCAAGAGTTGATAGTTAGTGAGCTGTGTTGACAGTAGCTATCCCAGAACAGAATGAAGTAAGGATCTCGTCCAAAATCGGTAAGTCTAAAATTGCTCGGGGCTATAATACGAACAATCCCGCCCCCCAACACGGTGGTCTCCCCCTACAGCCCTCAGACCTCTGAATTGCGTAGACAGAAATGACAAGAACGAATGACTATTGTAAAAAGACCCAATCCGTCACGCGTTTTTGTCCATTAACGTAACGGTATATGGGCCAGAGGTCGTGAGGTTAATACTGTTATGGGCGTAGGAATGTAGTTACGACATTTATCGGCTATTAACGATTGTCAAGAGAGCGTGGGACCCCTTCAATTAAAGCAAAATAATCGTTCCTCCCTCTCAATTCGTCAAAACAAAAAGTGACGGGCTATATGTAAGCTGTCAGTACTGTCAAAAAACGACGTGTAGTTAACGTCTCGCGACCTAGATGTCTAGACAACCTACCCATTATACGTTAAACCTTTCGTATAAGCCCTTTAACCCGAAAAGACAAAAAAACGGGCTAACCACCAAAAAAAAAAAACACTGCCTCGAGCGAAATGGGCGGCCACATCGTGACGTAGTACACGCCTCGCAATTGCTTGAAAGTCGTCACATGATTCGAGCCGTGCAATGACCAACGGTACTATGAGACTAACCAATCGAAGAAATGACCGAAATAGAGTGCCTACAGTCGCAGCGGCCACTAGGATCCCGAGAGGTGTTCAGACGGCCAAAGGACGACCACACTTGCATCGTATTCATTTTTCACCACGTGATCGTGAACTATCATGAAAAACGGCGTGTTCTTTGGCCGCGACAACCACCAGCCGTGCAACCTGGTCGCTTAGTGCGAGGGCAGCCTTAATGTAAGAGCGTACGAAAAGAACCGAACAGGATTTGGTGGACAGAGCTTCAACTAAAACAATGCAATTTACCAAATTAAAAATTGCGTGACGAGCGCCAGAAAACATCAACTCGCCGCTGTTCGTCGAATCACCAGTTCAGTTCGAAAAAGGTAAGTGGTTGTAAATTTAAAAAAAAAAAGACAAGTTAAGCTCTTTTGTCAATTTTTCATTAACCTGCTGCTTTTTTTTTTTTAATTTACGGTTTAACAATCCGAAAAAGCGAGTTAGTCTACTCAAGCAATACTCACCAGAAGAAAAGATAGGCCTTTTTACTTTGTAGCCTACGTGTAGGATAGACGACATAAAAGGGGGTTTTATCGTTTTCTCTTTTTATTTTACATACGTATAGGAAAAAGTAAAAAGGCAACCGTAACGATAAATAGAATTCCCCACCAACACTTACTTTTCTTGGAGTAGAAATAAATCTACAAATCACAGAATTTCATGGAAATATATATTCAACTAAGACATATATATCACACCAGGGTCGGCTTGCAAGTGGGACCCCAAGGCGAGTAGTAATATTAGACTACACTAAGCCATATTTATCTATCGAGTAACAATTTCGCTAAGGTCTGTTGAATTTTCACACAATCCCCAATTTGTTAAAATACTACAGATTTGAATTAAGTTAAAACTTTTAAAAGTGAGGGTTTTAAATGCACACATTTTCTGCAAACAATGTTGTTGTACTGTTTAGATTATGAAAACTTTACCGTTGTATTCAATCTTAAAAAGTAAAAAAAAAAAAACATTGCAGTAGCTTGTTACGAGTTTTATCATCAAAAACTGAAATCATGTGTCCTAAAAGAATGTTAGGGCTACGACTTTCACCATCGAGGGAGATTAAAAAAACTAACCAACAGAAATATCATTTTAAAGCCACTATAGATATAGATAAAGTCGGAATTGGGCTTCTTTATACTTTACTATCGATCAGTTCTTAGCCGCTTCGTTAAAAAAATCAGTCAGGCCTAATTCAGACTCTAACCTGGTAGCTTAAGACCTTTTACGAAAAGTCAAATCTGACCGAATTTCAGGTTAACAGAATTTAGTGAAGTGATGTAAATTTTGTTAGTTGTGTAGGTGTTACAATATGTTTTTCACCTCCAGACAGTCCTTGCGTCCTCAAAAATTACTCTGTTTTTCAAACATTACAACTTTCGAATGTATATCAAGACCTTAGTACAGTAAAGGTCCAACCAATAGGGGGTTTTTGTTTTCTGCACCACGAGGTAAAATAGGCTATCGATGGCGCACTTATAACAAGTTTTCCTCTTCATACCCCAAGAATTTCAACCATTGTTGAATGGTTAGATCCGTAAAAATTTTGTTTTAAGATTGTGACTCTAAAAGCCTAACAATGTTCGAGAATGGCTTCAAGTTAGCAAAGTTCTAATGTACTAAGGAAAAAATTAGCAGTGTCCTAAAAGAACCTCAGTTTTTAGAATAGAGTCTAAAATTCCCTATATGGGAAAAATAAGTGTACGGTTTAATAATCTTAATAGTCATCACGTTAGGATCCTTAAAAACGCAGAGCATTATATATCATAACGTATGTGTAGACTATAACTGTCTTTTTTTAAAACATATTTCGGACTGGTTCTCACCCTCCTCATCTTTCCTCCTCATCTTTTTAAAAGGTATAAAACACAAGGTATTTTTACACTATACACAATAATCGTCTTTTATAAACATTGTAAAAAGGCTGTTTTCCGAGTGACTTCAAGCCAAGCGACTTTTTAACACTGCCTATTCGTCAAACAGACTAACAGTTGACAGTAAAAAATTACGAGTGGCATGGGCTGCTGGTGGCAATGGAGTGTTGCATTGCCAACAAGTTGTGTACTGAGAGGCCTTTTAGCAACAAAAAAAACTAATGTGAAATAAGAGGACTTATAACTGCCCTTCAAAATAAGGTACGCAAACAACTTGTTTTATCCTGAGTTCGTTATTTTTCAGTTAGCCTAGAGATGAACAGAACCTTCCGTCTAGCCTAGGTCATTTTTTTTTGCAACTAAGATCATGAATAAAAATTTGATAAAAACGTCTGATACAAACCCAACACGTGTAACTCTTGAACCACTACTGAAGAGGTCTGTGCTACACAAATAAAGCACGAAACATTTTTCAGCTCGAGTGGAGATCTAATTTTTTTTTCTACAAAAGGAATCAGTGTAATAAAAAAAATGGTGTGTATGATAAAACAGTTCAAGACATGTAAGTTCACTGGAAACAATCTACAACTACTAAAAAGAGGGTCGGCCTGTAAACCTAATTCGAAACGATTTGTTATAAGACTGATCGCTTGAGAAACTTTAAGTTGAATCTTTTGGAAAATGTCTTAGAGTTCCACTAAAAAACAAGCACAATTCATAATGCAATGAAAAAATGTTGCTAAATCTGGTTGTAATAAAATTCCGTCCGTGTCAAATCGTTAACGCTTACTTCCAAGACCCCTTCAAAACCTACAGAAAATTGTAAAGAAAACCTGTGAAAAATTATTGACTGTTTGTAGACCATAGTATAAAACTCGGAGAGATATCTTTAAAAA
>JAHWFP010200213.1:8433-31914 GCA_023313725.1 Lithobius niger
TCCAAAAACACACATAAAAAATAATCACCAAGCAGGCTACTGAACTTTGGACTCGAATTTTATTTTTCTGTTGGTTCTTACCTGGTTGTAGCATCAAAGTTACACAAATTCGGCTCCACTTTTGTGCATTGTTTATGGAATTCCAATTTTACCATTGTCGATCTTTAACTGATTATTACACTGCTCAACACAAGAACTGACTGAACTATTATTGTAATTTTAGCACCTTTTTTCGTATCAAAACAATACCGGTATTTTAACAATACACGGTATTTGGTACCGTTGCATTTTTGGTACCGCGGTACACCGTGAACGGTATACCGCCCAACACTAGTAACTGCTACCAGTAATCACGACCACTAGTAAGTTACCTCAGTTCTGTAATTACCCATTTCTATCTATTCTCTCCCACATCAATAAAACCACTAACAACATAGTTTCCAGACCACACCAATGTTTTCTGTTAGTGGTAAAGACTTGATTCATGTATTACAGTACATTTTTTTTATGGTTCTCTAGATAGTGGTAAGCAACAAAGGAGAAGATTCGTTGGACGACATGAAGTTTCAGAATGGTAAAGGTAACCGCAACAATCTTATTGTTGGAGAGAAGAATGGTGAAGCTCCCCGACGTGTGGAGGTAAGATAATTCATTGGCATGGCATGGCTTTCTTTAACCTTAAAGTCACTGACTTAGTTTTATGGGTGTATGTCCATAAAAATAATTGTCAAGTAGGGGTGTGTAATTGTCCAGCTGAGTTTATGGGGCCAATGATTCTGAGTCTCTATAGAGTTTTTTCAAGATTTTAAAATTACAGCTACAAACGTCTAAAGTTGACTTGTAAGCTATGTAACTGTTTTCCTGTCCCCGTCCTGATTGTTTGATATCCAGTGATATGCTTTAAACGAGTAGCTCGGTCTGGCAACATTTCAATATCTACAATCACCAGACGACAAATTTGTTTTTGCTTAACGTGTAAGAATCGCAAATTGTTGAACTTTTTTGTTATTTATCACTTACTAGTTCCGTAACGCTTCATGTGAAAAAAGGAGTAACTTGAAACATTAAATTCTTTGTACAGTAGGAGTAGGTCGAGTTGAGCTTGAGTCCAAACTACTCATTCAAACTTTGAGTCTGCTGGATTCAAACTTTGAGTTTTGTCGTACGTAGTCTCAGGCAAGCTCTGTGCCTAGGGATCGACCGAAAACCCATATTCAATAATCCAAGTTTGTAACCAGACTAAATTCAAAACACATCTAAAGGATCAACTATTAAAGAAAGGTTAACTTCACAATCGCAATAAAATCTGGTGATAATACACCTAGTTAGTAAAGAATTTGGGGAGCGACTCTCAAGCTGATGGCATGTCAAGAAAAACAATTGCCACTACCTGGTAAATACAGTACAACGTGCGTGAATTCAAATTTACAAGCAACCAAGCATGCTAGGACTGTGATTTTGTAGGATGCATTTTTGAAGAACTGTCTGATGATGATAGGATGACTTACTAACTTTTTATCTTGAGTCTCTATATGCGTGTCATTTTGGTCTTGCTTCCATCTTACTTGGATGCCTGGTGAAGGCACAACCCTGAAGTACTAGCACAGACTAGAATGAATTTTAGTTTACCACCTTTTAATTATTTAATTATACGCAACTTAACAAACCTTTGTCGCAAAGTTGCCTCACAATTTGTGTCGCACTGCGCATCTACGTTTGCTATATTCACTTTCGAAACAAGGATTGACACAAGGTTCAGTGTTGGTGACTGTATTCAGGTTCACAATTCTCTTTCACAGGTTGGTTGCATGGGTGTTAGCTTTGTTTTTAATGCCATTTTATTGATACATTGTTTTCTCTTTGTTAATTATCAAATGTTGCTTTATTGGCCCAAACAGTAATTACCACCCAGTAATAGTGTGGGTTGTAGTACATTCCAGGTTCAGACAAAACCTGGAAAACCTGGAAATATGAAAATAATAACCATGGAAAATGAAAATAGAGCCAAAATCTCAGGGAAGTTTCAGGGAAGACAGGAATTTCTATGAAAATCGGGGAAAAGACAGGGAAATTTGAAAAAAATGTCTTTGTGTCTGATCTGTAAGTCCATTGAATTAGCAGATCACGAACAAAATCATAGGCTAGTAGCAAATATTTTAATTTGTGCTTCAATATGTCCAAGTACATTTTAGATATTACTTCAATAAACCAAATCTTAGGCTGTCATGAAATTGTCCCGTCTGGACTAATCTCTAAACAGTTATTTTCTGGATTATTTTCGTGCAAATATTAATAAAAACATTAGCTACTGCCCGTTTCCCTAACTAAACATTTTGTAAATACGTGGAAGTTGCCATTGGATGCACCTGGAAAACCTGGAAATGTCAGGGAAATTAAGAATAACATAATTGTCTGAACCCTGCATTCTATACTTTGTTCCACATTATGTTTTCAGAAAACTGACTGTATGACGCCACGTTTTCTTCCACTAAGAGTGCAAAAAATTCGTAAACATCCCATTCGTAAACTGTAACAGTAACTATGTTGAGCCTACAAGTGTGTTATAAATATGTTTTTGCACTCTTAGTGCAAGGAAACGAGTCGTCATCCAATCAGTTTTCTGAAAACATAAGGTGGAACAAAGTATAGCACTAGCATGGGCAGCCGTGGGCCACACGTGGCCCTCCGATCCCCTAGTCTAGCCCGCCACAGCCTGAAACTGTCGTAAGCAGTCTTGTGTTGGTCATCCAGACTTTAAAATATGCAGGTACTGAGTTTCAAACAAAACCCCGTATAAAAATGAAGACTTTTCTGTTCAAAACAGATGACTAAAAAAAATTATGTGCCTATTTGGTGTAGTAGGCCTATGGGGCTTACAGTTCACCATTTCGATAGCGTTGCCCATATTCTAAACACAGCACCCACGTTCCAGATTCTCCGTCATCCAATAGGCTGATGTCGGTCACGTGATCTCATTTTTTAGTTACGAAAATAGCGGCGCTGCTGCGAATAGTGTTATTCCATTTTTAATTTGCCGCTATTTTCTTTACATTGCTCGAAGAGTCTACGGTGCGGCATCTAGGAGTTGAAAAGGTGAAAAGGCGCCTTTAACTGTTAAATATTGCAAAAAGTGCCATAATAGCTGTTTAAAGGGCTCAGTCCTTCTTACCATTACGTTTTTGTATGGCCCTCAGACTTGAAAGGTTGCCCAACCCTGTTCTAGCACAAATAAATATTTCAGCAGAATAATATAAATGACCATTAAACTATATTAGAAAGTTCCTGAAATAGCAAATTATTCTCTGGGATAATGTATGTAAAACCTGTTTTTGCTTGCGACTGACTTTCCTTTGTAGAGTGACAATTTTACAAAAGGATTTCATGAATCCATCATTGTACCAAAATAGATTGTCCCTGATTCCGATCGTGGTATTCAATTTAGCTTTTACTTGGCTGGTGGCTAACCACTCGGATCAGGAGTTGCAGCTGGCCTATTTTTCCAGATTTTCCTGGCATAACAATGCTCCCACCACTCTCGTATTGGTCAGTCAGGAGTATGTTACGAGAATCATGTAACCACTCTATTAATTGCAAAAGATTTAAGACTACCAGTTTCACCATAAAAAAACTTTATATTCCGAATTATCTCTTTACCTACTTAGACTATGTGAAAAATAAATTTTGCCTCTAACAATTACCTGTAGACCTAGTTTGACCTTTTCTTGTTTTACTTAGAGATAATTATCCTTAAAATTGGGAAATTAACCCTTTGCTTCGCCTAGATTTATGAGAACTTTCAACCCCATTTCCTCAGTGAAAATTTACAGTTTCTAGTCGTCGGCAGAAAATTTCTACTACCTGTAAATTTAATTGCATTCAGTTCCTGAGTGCTCTTTAATGACTTGAGGTTTTTTCGCTCTCTAGATACGGCCAGTGCGCAACCCAACTGCACATGCGTCATCATGCGCAGCCCTCCTATAAAAGCAGACAGCTCGCCCCCGGCGGCCATTTCTTTTCCTCAAGCTCTCGTCGTAGACGGTCGCTCTTGAAGACACTCTCGCTTTCGCCTCTAGATCCAATTGCCCACTTGAAAGTGCTGAAGATCCTTCGTCGAAAGTGCCCTGAAGACTTCGTCGACAAATCAAGACTTTCGTCGTAAGCCTAACACTGCTGTTCCTTTCTTCGGACCTCACCCTGAACCTTCTCACGAAAGAACGAAAGAAGAACTCTACGTCTCATTACTTTCGTCGAAAGACTTTCGTCCAAAATGGCTGCCACATCTCCAACAAGCCCTCTGCCGAAAACCCAAGCATCATTGTACTCTCCTCTCCGAACCGACCATCGACTTCGGCAATGCTTCAGCAATCCACGGCCTCATAAACCCCATGTGGTCAACGCCGATTTTCGTCCAGTTCATCATCTTCCTCTTACGTCTCACTAGTCAAGGATTAGACAAATCTTCCCATGGACCTTTCGTCATCCACATCCCGCCATCAACCTAGTGAGCTTCCACCTCAGAAAATCCATCACCTAATGGACATAGCAATCAAGGATTTTTCTCACAAGGACAAACCAGTCTACCTCGGCCCCCCTCCATCCACACATGACACCTCTTATGTACGGGAATGGGTTGCCTCTTCCGACAACGATTCTCATAAATGCAAACGGCCCGCACCTTTGTCCCCATCAAAGAAAAAATGGCACTCAGCCTCATCTTCATTGGATTTACAACGCCTCCTCAACATAATCCACCCCGATGACGGTCTGGATATGGCATCGACCCTCGAAGCAAGTCGCTACACTCCACACCAAGTCAACTTTGAACATCAACCGCTTGACCCTTACGAAGACTCCTTACAAAACGATGACTCAACTGCCATCCTATTATTCGACCTTCTCAAAGCTGTTGAAGCCATCATCCCTGACAACTACCTCTACAAACCTGAACCCAACACCAGATCCAACAAGAACAGAGGCCTATCGACTGGTTTTGGTTTCGGCCTTCGCGAAAGAAACAACAAAGCGATCAAAGATCGGTCAATCCACAACACTGCTCACGACACTGTTACGCACCGGCGGCTCCCTCCTGGGGAAAGGGGAACCTCTTGAATTGGATAAAGATCCCCCTCCACCTCGCCACGGCCGTGAAAACTGGTTCTTCCACTCCTCCGGTGATGGAGCAGCCAACCCAAAACAATTCGAAACCTACCTCCAATTGAAATTTCTTGCTTCGGAAGCAAAAATGGACTTCGGGACGGCACTGTTCATTCCCAAACGCGCTGATGTCCCCACTGGTGTTCTACGACAGAATCTTACGAGTAGGATTACGGGCTGCATCCCAAGCCGATGTCCTCGGAACTGCCATCAATGCCCTTTGCGAAAGATTTAGCCGTCGAATCAAGCAAACGAAACATCCCCACCTTCGCACTCCACCTTAGCACCCCATCTGGACAGGGTGCGTCGGACGAATGTCTAACTGGAAATCGTCTTATGGGATAATTGTGTAAAATCTGCCTAAATAAAAAATCTGGAAAAGCATTTAAACGGAATATTGTATAATGGAGAAACGTCTTAACTGGATTAACGTCTAACTGCGGTTTCTGATGTTATATGTATAGCTGCAGCGAGCGCTGCCTCGCGCTGCATGGATATTAGACGCTTTCCCATTATACGAATTTCCTGTTAGATGATATTCCGTTATACTGTTTTCCTTTATACTTTCTTCCAATTATGCGATTTTCCAGTTAGACGATTATCCCTCCCCCCCTGGACATCTCCAAAAAGCCAAAGCCGAACCCCAAACGAAACTCAGACCAACACTTTCGGAAGCCATACCACTCCGGAACATCTCTACCACAGTCGCAAAACGCCCAACCTAAGACCATGACCGACCCAACCTAGGGCAAGAAATCTCAATCCTCACGTAAGAACAACCAGTCCTTTCGAGGGCAGAACCGTAACAACACCAACAGAAACCACCGCAGTTTCACTCCGGACAACCGCAGCAAATATTCCACCTCTTCCAACAGGAGCAGGTCCCGTCACCGCCAATGACTACACTCACACCAGACCGGTCGGCGGACGCCTAAAAATGCACCGTCCGGCTTGGGAACAAATCACATCCGACAAAACTATCCTTTCCATAGTCTCCCATGGCTTTCAACCCTCCTTCACAACTAGACCAACCCTCCAAGCAAAGACTCCGTGGAAGCTCGCAACCCAACCCTCACAGGCCCTCACATTCGAAGTAACCGAACTCCTCAAGAAAAACGCAATCCGCTTTTCCCGGATCATTCAAAGCCTGGATTCTGCAGCTCCATCTTTATCAGACAGAAGAAATCCGGCGGCGAATGAATGATCTTCAACCCCAAACCGCTGAACCAGTTCATGCTCAACGATCACTTCAAAATGGAAACCCTGGATTCCATCCGTCTCTCACTCAAACCTAATGAATGGACCATTTCCATCGATTTAGAAGGCGCCTATCTCCACGTCCCGTTACACCCGGCCTTCCTCCACTACTTTTGCTTCATGTACCTCAACAAAGTATACGAATTCCAGACCCTACCCTTCGGACTAAATGCCGCACCCAAGATCTTCACCCAGATACTAACACCCGTACTGAGCCACCTTCACCGCCATCAAGTCACCGCAAATGCTTTCCTCGACAATTGGCTACGCAACAACCGAAACCATCAACAACTCATCCACAACATGAAGTTCGCCATAAATCTTCTCCACAACCTTGGATTCAGCATCAATTGAAAAAAATCGAGACTCATCCCCTCCCGTATCTTCACCTTCCTCGGGGTGGAATTCAACCTCGAAACGGGAACCATGACACCCTCAAACGAAAGAAAAATCGACCTCCTTGCTTACGGCCGATCCTTCACCAAATCACATAACCACTCACTCACCTCCCTGAATTCACTCATAGGAAAACTGGATTCCATGGCCAACCTTCTACTCTACGGCAGATGGATGACTCACCCCTTTCACCACTTTCGCATAGACACTTGGGGCTCTCACCTCCCGACAACCAACACCACCAAACCCTCGGATTCGAATTTTCCATGGGAGTGTTTGGATTGGTGGATGGACAAATCCAACCTAGCCAAGTCTGTCCCTCTACACGAACCACCTCCAGACTTCATTCTACTAACGGACGCATCACTAACAGGATTTGGAGCCCACATTCAAGACCACGAGATTTGGGGAACCTGGCCCCCCGGCAAATCGGAACACATTAACATCCTAGAAATGAAAGCGATTTTCAACGCCCTACACCACTTTCGTCACCTGGTCACAAACAATGTTGTACAAGTCCTAGCTGACAACACCACAGCCGTAGCGTACATCTGGAAAGAGGGAGGAACACGCTCACGCCCCTTACATCACATCACATCGAACATCTTCAAACTTTGTCAAGAAACCAATACGACACTCCAACCTCTCCACATTCCAGGCAACCGGAACGTGACAGCGGATGCCCTCTCCCGCAACAAGCCACCTTCAGGAAAATGGGCTCTCACGACGTCAATCTGCGAATATCTCTTCAACATCTGGGGCAAACCAATGATCGACGTATTCACCACGAGGCACAATGCCAAACTTCCCCAATTCATCAGCCAGTCCCGGACGACCTTTCATGCGCCATGGATTCACTAACCTGCCCCTGGAAAAACCTGTATGCTTATTTGTTTCCTCCATTCAAACTACTCTCGACAATTCTCACGAAAATCGAACAGACTCAAGGACTCTTTCTCCTCCTAGCACCCAATTGGCCAGCATCATTATGGTTCCCATTGCTCCTAAACCTCCTCGTAGATCTTCCTTATTCATGTTGTGGCCGACATTCCCGACCTACTGTCACAGCAGAAAGGAACCAAATTCCACCCGAACTCCAAAATCTTACATCTGCACGGGTGGCTACTATCGTCAGACTCATCAAAAAGGCAGGAATTTTTGAAGATCAGGCCAACAGAATTGCCAGCAAGGCAGTTTGAGACTCAACCAACTGACTTTACAACAGCCACTAAGAAGATGGTTTCATTGGTGTAAGCGAAAGAAGATTAATCCAATCAACCCCTCTTGCTGAACTCTTAGTTTTCTTCACTGACGTTTTCAAAGACAACCTAAAGGGCTCCGCCATACTGGTATATCGATCCACACTAAACTCAGTCTTCAAAACAGCAGGAAACAGTCAACTCTTCCAAGACTTTCGCATCTCTTCACTTCTAAAATCCTTCGAAATTGAACGCCCACCATCCACAAAAAATTCCCACTATGGTACCTCTCACTCGTCCTGTAATCACTTATGAAAGATCCCTACGAACCCATCCAAACCAGCCACATTAACTACTTGACAAGGAAAACTGTCTTCCTAACCTCACTTGCCGCAAGCCTTCGCAGCAGCGAAATGCAAGCTCTCTCCAATGATCCAGCTTTTCTTTGATGACTGCAAATTCGTCCACTTAAGGCCACGTCCCGACTTTCGTGCCAAAACACAAAAACCTTCTGAACCATCAAAAACAATAATCATCTCGGCAGTTACGAACATAATCGGTCATAAACCTGAAAGGACACTCTGCCCCGTCCGAGCCCTACGATACTATGTCAAACGTACGGCTGACCCTGAATGCACAAGAGGCCGACTTCAGCTCTTTCTCCCTTTCACAAACGGCACCAACGTCACCTTACCTGCAATGATTGCCAATTGGATTAAAAGAGTGATACACAGGGCTTACGCAGACAAAACATCAGCTTCACTGATGGAAACATCAAGGTCACAGCACACGAACTCTGGACACTTTCAACCTCATGGGCATTCCACAATCAAATCTCCATCGCCGAAATCCTCCAAGCCGCATCATGGAGAAGCCAAACTGTCTTCACAAGTCCCTACTTCAGAGACATGAGAAGACATTAAGGACTACATCGTCTGGGTTCCATCGTGACAGCCAGATGTGTTGTCCAACCCCCTTAAGCACTTAATACAGAAACGAAGACCTCCCGAAGACGGAAGCAAGACCCCACCTCTAACAAAACGGCCCTTTTCAGGGCCACCACATCCTACGAAAGAGATCCAAATTCCTGTGTCTGTTATTATCAATAAAGTGCGAAGTTTGTTAAACTTTTGGGGGGAGCCAGTCCACAACCCGGTGTAACTCGCCATGATGGTGTCTGCCACCTATACTGACGAGGTGTAACTGTAAATGCAATTAAATTTACAGGTAATAGAAATTTTCTGCCGACAACTAGAAACCTAAATTTGGGGGGGGGGGGGTTAAAATTGGTATCTATCGTCTTATGAAAATGTATACTACCTGTAAATATCCACCCTACCTCCGGCCACCATCATGGTTGACGTATCGAGAGGAAAAGAGATGGTCGCCAAGGGCGAGCTGTCTGCTTTTGTAGGAAGGCTGCGCATGGTGACGCATGCGCAGTAGGGTTGCGCACTGGCCGTATCTAGAGAGCGAAAAAACATCAAGTCATTAAAGAGCACTCAAACTGAATGCAATTAAATGTATAGGTAGTATAAATTTTCATAAGACGATAGAAATTAATTTTAACCCCCCCAAAATTTAGGTTTCTCCACAATCGTGCACCACATTAGAAATTATGCTGCAACATTCCCAGTTCTTTAATTCTAAAATGTCCAGGCTTAATACCATGACCTCAAAAATGTAATTAAACTGCTTGATAAATATGTTAAAGTAATTTAAAGCGCGAGGTCATGAGACGTGTAAAAATGTGTACATTTGTGTTTTGTGGAGAAGGGTAAAAAAGCGTATACGTGATGGAAACAGTTGTGTGCTAAACTTAGTGTGCAAAACTAATTCATGTGCCATTTTGTTTCTCTTATGGCAGTCCGTTGACGACACCAACATGAGCTTGGATGACCTTAGCCTTGGTGCGTCGGCGTCTCCTGTGGGAGGTGGAGAAGGTGACCGGGCTTACGCAGCTCCTGCTGCCCCAACGACATCCTACAGTCCACTTAATGACTACAATTACAGCTACAGTGCCGCCTTAATTAAACAGGACACAGGTAAGGTTCGAATATGAAACCAAATTTACTGGAGACCCACCATCTTTTAAAACAGAATTGTCCCTGCCTAGAGAGCAGGAAGAACAGAAAACAATGTCAATCAACTTCCGGTGTCAAGATATGTGCTGCTTCTCAGTCGTGATTGCTTTGTCGTTTGGAGGTTGGTGATGGTTAGAAATTAGTTTTAACTTTTAATTATGTTAGATATTGGATGGAGGTCGATCTAATAAACTAAATTTGTGAATAAATGAGAATAAAGGCATTGTGTTTTCGCTAGACTGAATCCAGATCACGTATATTAGTGATTGTTTGCATACGCCTAATATTGCCAACTTTTCCATGATTACGAATGCTACAGTGAATCGTTTTGGATTAAAAGTTGATTTTTTTAAATGTGTGAAGCTTTTAGTTAATTTTGCTGCAGAAAAACCAAGAATTATGTGGATGAAACATTGATTTTGTTAACTATAAGATGATTTTAGTTAATTTTGCTACAGAAAATCTATGATTTTTAAGGGGTGGGCGTCAACAAAGCATTTCACGATTTTGACCTTCAAGAATTTTAGGGGGCTGGGCGTTAGATTTAACTTGGCGTTTAATACGCGATTTACGGTACTCCACAATGTCGTTTCCAAGTAACGAACCGATTTAGGCAATCAATAGATTGGAAATAAAATAAATACCTCAATAAAACGTGGCAAATGTTTTTAAAAAACTAAATGCACAAGTAGCATCCTAATTTCTATTTAGGTATTTTTTAGTCAGCTACTAATAATAATAATAATAAAATAAAATTGAAGGTGTCGGCCATTAAGCGCAGAGTTTTTTGAAGGCTTATGTCGGTTGATTTTTTGAGGGAGGGTTCATACACATGAAGGAGGAAACCGGAGTACCCGAAGGAAACCCTCACACAACAGAAGGAAACAACTGGAGAAAAAATCTTACTCGGTACTATAGAAGCTGGAGATGTGCAGCCGGGACCAATCAGGGACCATGCTGCTATCCGTGCATCCACGTAACTAGAATTCGTACTCACGGAAAAACGCGCAACCAAAACTGACTAGTTTTAAATTCAGAAAAACTTGGAAATTTTCAGTGGACCTTAGCTGCCATCATCCTCAAGCTAAAGACACCAATTCCTACTTCATTACATATTTACAGATAACGATTAACGGCTCTACAATTACACTTGTTGTCGTTGGCTCTGCTCTTCCTCCGTGTTGGTAATAGGAGAAAGGCGAAAGGTGCCCATTGAGAATGAAGTTGGTCAGGAAGTTGTGGCTAAATAAGTTAGACAATTTGGCGATATGAGGAAGCTTGCATATTCATCAGAGGGATGTGTTCGCAATGTTGTATTATTGCAAGGGCTAGCGCTCGAAGATGTGCTTCACTGCTCAAGTTTGACTTGAGCATTACTTTGGTTTTCTCCTAAATGATTTTATGTTTCTTTTTCTAGTTGTGTTCAGCATTGGCGCGCTTTTTCGTGGATTTGTCTCAGTGGCTTGTGGGCGTTCAGTGACTCGCTAACATTTCGTTTCGTCTCGCCGATATATATCCTTTATTACACCCTCCGCAGGGAACCCAGTACACCGCTCTCATGGTATAATTGAAAGTTTAACATTGGCGGAGGAAGGATAGTTCTTCTTGTCGGTTCTCTGCTCCTGGACAAAGGTTGGGGTGTTGGTACTCCTTTGGCTATGGTTGTAGTGATGTAGATCAACAGGGAGGAGCATCGGTTGTTGTTCAATTGGGAGAGGTAGCGGCTCTTGTTGTCGCTGGATCTCTCTTGAGAAGATCTGGTGGAATTGTGGAACTGCAAGGGTCTGGGGCATCTGGAGCGGTTGACATTCCACGTGCTGGTCCATGCATCAGCTTTTGGAGGTTGGAGGGATTCCTAAAGTAGCATGTAATGCCCACTTTTGCCAATTCTCTTTTGACTTGCTCTCCTTTGTGCGGTAAGTATGTAACAACTGCCATTGGACTAGCACTCGCATTACAGTCTTAACTTTTTCCCGTAGAGGCTGCCTTCAGGATTTTGCTTCTCGTATATCCTTATTATGTGTTTCGTGGCATATCCCATTTTTAGAAATCTCTCCTTTGCCCTGAGAAAATGTTCATCATTTACATTCATAATCCTGCTTCTGATTCGTCTCATTTCCCATTTAAAGAGAGCAAAGAGTTGTGATTTCGGGGGTTCTGAATTAAACAGAAGTCCGCGTTCAGTCTGGGAAGGTTTGGTGAACGGACCACATTTATAAGGGGACCACCTCCTCCACGTTCTACAAGTGTGCCAAGAAAAATCAACTTCCTCTTATATTCTTCCTTGGAAGTGGACTTCAGTCCTGGCTCCTAATTATCCAGGTCACGTTCTACAGTCTCGAGAACTTGCTTCTTTCCCATTGCGAATGTGTCGTCAATGTACGGCCCCCAAAATTTGAGGTTGTGGTGCTTGGAGGTAACGTGCTCATCAAGATACTGCAGCTGAAGCTCTACCAGACGTGGGGATGATGAGTAGCCCATTGGGGTTGGTATTGTAAATATACATTTCACCGTTAAGCTGAACATAGATGTTCGCCAGAAGAAGTTTTAGGAGTGGAGTCTTCTAACTTGTAGTCACTCCTCTTTTAACTTTTTGACGTTTTGCCGCTTCGTCAACGAATTATCACCTTTCGCATCATTCAGAGCAGAAACCCTAGTGCCGCCAAATTGTCCACCTTATTTCGCTACAGCTTTCTGACCAACTTCATTCTCAGTGGAGACCTTTTCTCCGTTCTCCTAGTACCAAAACGGAAGAAGAGCAGAGCTCACAAGTGTCTGCAACCCAGAATTCGGAGCAAATGCCCACTGTGAATCATAAAAAAATTAAAAAAGTGACTTAATTGTTTGTAGATCTGTAAGTATGTGGTGAATAGATCTGCAGATATGTGGTGAATTAAACGGCACTAACTCAAACAGTTTTTAAGTTATATTTTTAAATCTGGAAAACCATTCGTGCATATTGTCCCAGAGAGTCCGTTAAGCAGCATTTTTGTTGTTTAATACTCAAACTTAGCTTGCTTGATACTCGATTCTTTTGTAGCAAAGTCGACTGTTCAACTCCAATTCAAATTATTTTACTCGCACACTCCTAACGGTCTGATTTTATCGCTCGCAATGGTTGAACTTGACCAGTCTAGCGTTAAACGACGGATCTTTTTCTTTTGACGAACAAACTTCAAAATTCTAGAATATAGTCTTCGATTTTTGGGGCCGATTCGGCGACTTTAACTTTTACCTGTGTTAGCAATGCTGATATGAAGTGTACTGAAGTGAAGTATGACTGGGGGACGTGGTGTGGTTTGTTTTAGGTGGTCGCGTGGTTTTTTTTTTAACTCCGAAACTATTTGTCCGATTTTGATTGGGTTTGGCTTGTTAGATCAGCTGTGAAAAGACCTAGGTACCGTCCAAATTCACGTCTCTAGGACTTCGGTTCGGGATTTGACCTGCGTTAGTAACGCTAGGTGCACTGCCAGATAGTACCTAGGGACATTGCGTGTGTTGAGATCAAGTGTCGTACAGTGAAGCCATTAACGAAAGTTCCCAAACGACAAGTTTCCTTGAAAAAGAAAAACATCAGTTTCTTATTTGCCAAACATATTAGCCTGATAATTTTGCATTACATTGTCCTCAATGGAATGTCTCCCTGGAGGTGTTTTGGTTGCGTGTAGGCACCTGCTTGCATGTCCCTCCTGTGCCTGCGCGACGCAGTCCTCAATAAAAGCGGGAGCATGGCTGTTTCCGGCATTCATTTTCCTCGAGAGGTATCTACGCGTCACCTCGCTCTTCATCTTCCGTCTTTTTGGATTCCCGGCCTTTCGCCCACCGGCATCACGATGACTATAGCTGAAGACGACTCAGCTAATGACGTCCTTACGCCCATCGCTCCGGCTTCGGATGCTGTGCTCCCCCGCCGCCCGTCCGCGACGACCACTGGGCGAACGGCGTAGTCCGGGATGCCTATGTCGCCAACGACGACGATGATTCCCCGCTTGAAGACGGCCAACGTACTCCGTCTCCTCCCGTCCTTACGGCCTTGGAAGAGGACTTATGTCAAGCCAAAGCGCTCTTCCATGAAGCTAAACGGAAGCTCCGACAAGTCTCATCCATGCAGATCGGCCTTTCGGCCACTAATGCACCTCTCGTTCTTTCGTCCAAATCTTTTCGCAGAAATCACTGAGTGTCCTGCAGTGAAGCTCACAACTTCGTCGTCTCTGTCTTTCGTCATTACGCAAGGACGACTCCGAAGTCTCTGCCATCTAGCTCTACGTCCGCGCGCCAGGCCGACACGCAAGAAGGGGTAACATAAAGCGTAAGCCACGACAGTCGTAAGCACTACTCCCCCGTCCTTACGCCCGCAGCCAAGAAACGCAGACACTCCACCCTTTCGGCCATGACCAACGCGCCGCCTGCCGTCGCGCTGTAAATCGCGCTGTCCGCTCTGACGCCTGCTGCCAAACACATACAGTTTACGGACGACAACATCGACAATCCATCCTTAAGTCTCTACTCAAACAATGGAAGAGACAGTCCCACACTGTTTCTGTACAATCCATCCCAGCCCACCAACACCCCTGTTTTTAATAAGAGGACTCAAACCGGCTTTGGACTTGCCCTTCGTGCCAATGATGCCAAACCCCTCAGTCTTTTAGGCCAATCAACAACTCTTCTGACTACTTTGCTGCAAAGATGAGCCCTTACAATTGGACAGACCCTCCAGCCCCCCGGCCTCCACCTCCTCTCGTCCTTTCGCCATGGAAGAGGATCTCCGCCAAACCATACAATTTTTCCTTGAAACTTAACGACCTCCCCCCCCCCCTCCCTTCCTTCGTCCACGACGGCTGCTGAGCGGCCGGCCTAGACCGGAGCGCCTATGTCACCAACGACGAAAACATCTTACCACGTTAAGATGACAAACGGACTCCGCCTCCTCCCGTTCTTTCGGCTTTGATATAGGACCTCTGCCAAGCCAGACAATTCTTCCATGAACCTTCAGCCGTGCGGAAACAGCTGTCTACTGCAGATTCTCCACGACAGCCGCAAGCAACACTTTCCCATCCTTTCGTTCACAGCCATCCTTACGTCCTCGGCAATAAAACGAAAACCAACATTCCTTCGGGCCATAACTGCTACGCCGCCTTTCAGTACCCATTTTCATCCAAGAATGGGGAGCGTCAACCGTGAGCCACGATAGCCGCAAGTATCAATCTCCCATCCTTTCGACCATGGCAATGAAACGGAAACCTACTTCCCTTTCAACCAAGCTTGTGAACGGCAGACAACCCCTTATCGTCATGGTCCACCCATCCTATTCAATGATACCTTTCGTGCAAGCACCTTGTCAATGTCGCTATTGCGTCGGCAAGCGTCATCACCCTGCAGCTCAAGAAAAGCACTCAAGAAGTCGCTCGTTGCCACAGTTTTCGTCCAAAATCCTGGTGGATCTCAGGTCCCGTGGAAAAATGAAGACAACTGTTGCTGTCCTCACTGAGGCTCGTCTCATTCGCAACTACACACATTTGAGTGAAGAGAGAAGTCGGAAGCTATAGCACGCCTTGCTGTTCGTCTCGTCCGTGCCTGACCCCACGTCTCGAGTGTAACTCAAGACAACAGTCGCTTTCCACTGAAGCTCAACTCATTCGTGGCCAGGAAATAAAAATGCAGGCTTTGGAATAAAGAATGAAAACGGAAACCATCAACACGCCCGCTGCTCGTTTCGACAGTGGCTGACCCCACGTCTCAAGTGAAACTCAGGAAACCAGTTGCGAGTCCCCATTGATGCTCGTCCCATTCGTGGCTAGAACTCGCGTGTGGAGTAAAGAGTGAAATCGGAAGCTGTTTACATCCCTTGCTGCTCGTTTCGACCGTGGCTAACCCCCATGTCTCCAGTGAAAATCAAGACAACAGTTGCTGTCCACACTGATGCTAGCCTCATTTGTGGCTAAAACCCACGTTTTGAGTGAAGAGTGAAGTCGGAAGCCGTTTACATCCCTTGCTGCTCGTCTCAATCGTGGCTAAACTCCATGTCTCAAGTGGAAATCAAGACAACAGTTGCAGTCCATACTGATGCTCGTCTTTCGTCGCTAAGACCCACGTTTTGGAATGAAGACTGAAATTGGAAGACAGTTACACGCCCTGCTGCTCGTTTCGACAGTGGATGACCCCATGTCTCAAGTGAAAGAAAAGACAACAGTTGTTGTCCACAGATGCACGTCGCACCCGTGGCTAAAATCCACGTTTTGAGTGAAGACAAAGTCAAAAGATGTTTGCCTTTCTCGCTGCTCGTCTCAACCGTAATTGACCCCACGTCTCGAGTAAAAACCAAAACAAAAAATTGCTGTCCACACTGATGCTCGTCTCATTCGTGACAAACACCCACGTTTGAGTGAAGAGTCAAGACGGAAGCCGTTTCCACCTCTCACGAATTTTCCTGTCCATGGCTAGCCTCAAGTCTCGAACAAAAATCAAGACAACAGTGGCCGTCCACACTGCTGCTCGTTTCATCCGTGACTAAAACCCACGTTTTGAGTCAAGCCAGATGACTTTTTCACCTCTCCCAAGTTGTCCCAATCGCAGCTGTCCCCACGTCTCGAGCGAAAATAAGACACCTCATGCAAATATAACCGGTGCTCGTCTCTCAAACATGGCTAAACCCACGTTTTGAGTAAAGAGTCACACGGATGACGCCCTCAACTCTTCCAACATCTCCACCACGGATAGCCCACGTTTCAAGTGAAGATTAAGACGACCATTGCTGTGTACATTCGCCTCATTCGTGTCTAGAACCACGTTTTGAGTGAGGTTTTCAAGACGGACAACGTATTCATCTCGAGCCGCTCGTCTCGACCTTAACCAAGACGCATCCACGGCACAACCTTTACGCATACCTGTTCCCACGATTCGAACTTCTTCTACAGGTACTGAAAAAAAGCCGAAGGAAGCCAAAGCCTTCTCCTCCTCAGAGTCCCTTCTGGCCAAACTTCTCATCAGTAACCCTTCACCCAAATCCGGTATTCCGAGCCGGAACGCTGCTAAACTGCCCCGTCCGAGCTCTCCGTCCTAACCTCACCCGAACCCACACGAGAACATCCGAAAAAATGGAAACCTACTTTTCCTACCTGAAGACTCGTAAACAGGAGAAATCTTAGCTACAATGATATCCCGTTGGAGAAGAAAAACAATCGATGTCACCAACGACAAAGCCAACCTAAAAGGGAAACAGCTACAGCACACGTCGTCACAGCGAAATCCTACAGGCGGCTTCCTGGCATCACTCAACGACATTTACCTCCCACTACCCGAGGAACATGTCAAGTGAAGAGAAGGGACTACACCGGCTGGGACCAATCGTCGCAGCCAGAACTGTGGTCAAGCCCCCTTAAACGTATACAGAACGAAGCAGAAGCAAACCATCCATAGAAGGAAGCAAGAACCCAGGGCCACCAATCCCCACGAAAGAGATCCAACTGTTTCATCACCTTGTTCTGAATAAAGTGCAAATTTTTATCAGAATAAAAATTTTGGGGGGAACGCCTGCTTGCATCCCGGGGCGCCCCGTCAGATCGGTGCTCGCCACCACGTTTGACGAGGTCTGCTGATAATGCAAAATTATCAGGTTAATATGTTTGGCAAATAAGAAAGAAGTTTTGCCGGCCCTCAGCCCGGCCGGCTAAAAATGGTTTCTTTTTTGCCTAAAACATACTTAACCAAAGGCCCGCCCTGCCTCCCCTCTCGAGTCACCGCCTGACAGATTGAAAGGAAAATGAATGCCGGAAGCAGCCATACTCCCGCTTTTATTGAGGAGGACTGCGTCGCGCAGGCATAGGAGGGACATGCAAGCAGGCAGCTACACGCAACCGACAAACTTCCAGGGAGACATTCCATTGAGGACAATGTAATGCAAAATTATCAGGTTAAGTATGTTTTAGGCCAAAAAGAAACCAGTTTTTGCCGACTGGGCTTAGGGCCGGCAAAATGTTCTTTCTAGTTGCCTTGAAAAAATCCATTACCAATTTTTTTTTAGCATTCTCCTTCTCAAATGCTGTTTCAACTAGAGATTAAACAAAGTTTTTCTGGTTCACTACCTAGCCTCCATCATATATATAGTCGAAGCGGAGCGACAGCTCACGTTTTCTTCTCTAGCCGCCACACTGTTCACTTCGTTGGATCACTGTGCTTACCTCCGCTTCCAGCACTAGCCTCCGCCTCCGCTTCGATGCCGCGAGCAAAGGGGACGCCCAGGGAATCCCCCCTTCCTCGCCTCTCTGCCTCTCCTGTTCCTCTGTCTCTCGAGAACGTCGAGGTTCTCGAACTTACTGGAGCCTCCGAACCCACTTCTGTCGGAATCTTTCCCTCCGCAGTGCAATACCGCCGCCTCTTCACCGGTTCCATGCGGTCAACCACCTCCAGCGACCGACCTTCGGTCGCTTTCTAGTGAGCTTGCTCGCACCAAAGAACATTATGCGCAACTGCAGTTGCAACTCAAGGCGAAAGGTGGCGGCTAAGCTTGCCTCCACCTCCCTTTGCCATTGGACCTTTCCTCTCGTTCATCCAATACCTCCAAATAGACTAATACGCCTCTTACACCTTCTCAGGTTCATTCCTTAATGGACTCTTCCTTACGTACCTTCAAATGCAAAGCGCCTTATTACACCGCCGCTTGGTTGGCTTCCCTCCCCAAGCACCATTGTTCGCAGCCAGCCACCGCAGGGCCATCCTCCGCTTCCGTCAATCCTCCGCTTCCAACACCGCCGCCACCGCCTTCGCTTCCAGCTGAGGTGGCTACCGATCCCTACTATTAGCCAGATTCCTCGGATTTTGGCCTACCCGATCCTCCGTTTCCCTACGATCCCAATCCATCAGAGATACCTCTTGAAAAATGTCACACGAGACTCACAAAAACGCACACTTTCACAACGAAGATAGTCCACTAACTGCAAATTTTCAACTACTAACTGTAGTCGTCATCAGGCACCTTAAAGGTAAGTTTGAACTCTGTTTACATTTCGTTTTTCAGTCCAATACACTGTTCGAATTCGAAACTGCCGCTGTCTGCTATATTCAGTCGATTGGTTCACCCTTGCCCACTGTATCACTCGGGCCGTTCTTTACACGCAATCTTCCATTCAACTTCGAGCTTCCCTCGCAAGTCTTTCCCAATCAGGTGTGTAACATTTGAAAACGAAGGGCCTTGCACATTCATAAGCGGGATCTGCCTGTTTTCGTGCATCTTAATCGCAATGGATTCAAGGCATCTTAAATGGTTGTCCCATTTCGAGTTAGATTTAATCAGTGTCACCGATTTACCCCACTCAACATCATGCTGCCTTTCCGTGCAATGGACTGCAATGCCGTTATTGTGGTGTTGCTACGTTACCTACCCTTAACCAGAGGGAGCCACAGATCCTTTCCCTGTGCACTCTTCTTATTGTATATACTTATTGCATGTAGTGTCATGTGACTCTCCCCTTATAAGGCAGAGCTGACAATAAACTATGCCACACTTTAACCCAGCCATGTAGAGAACTCATTCCTAGTTAAGCCTTAGGTTAGTAGGCTAGTGGCCTAATGATGGTAAGGGCCACATACGTTACAGTGGCGACGAGGCGGGATGTAATGGCTTTTTGGTAAGACCTAATAGTATTATTAGGCAAAAGAGTTTTATTAACCTTTTTCTGCGGGGAGAAGAAACACCAGTGCAGTGTCACCCGGGAACCATGGATGTAGCTTCTGGTAATCAAGATGGACATTCTGTGGGTAACGCTAGTTACACAAGGTACTGTAAACTCGTTGATAGACGCGATGTGCAGTGCGCCATTCTAAGGCAGTTGGTTTTAAGTTGCTTTGGGATGGGCGGCCATCGCGGGGTTAATGGATAAGTGTGTGTCAATTAGAAAACTTAGTTTGGTGGTTTAATTAATGGTTCAATTAACAACTAAGATTTTCTGTGGAAAAATTAATTAAAACATTTGGATGGTGAGTATAATAGTAAACCCTGTGTATGGTTTGAAACCCTGTGTATGGTTAAAAGATTTAAAACCCTGTGTATGGTTTAAAAGAATTAAAGTGACTGCACGTCCAAAAGATTTAATTTGTGAAAACTAGCTATGTTAAAAGATTTAGAATACTAGGGCTACCTTAAAAGATTTAAAACCCTGTGTATGGTTTGAAAAGATTTAATATGCCAAGAGTATTCCTAAAAGATTTAAATGCTGGCTATGTTTAAGATTTTTTTTTTAAACCCTGTGTATGGTTTAAAATAGTTGTAAGGTGTTTAGACTTACATGTTTAAAAAGCTGTGTAAACTGGGTTTGAAGCTTACTTAAAAGATTTAGAATACTGAGGCTACCTTAAAAGATTTAAAACCCTGTGTATGGTTTAAAAAGATTTAATATGCCAAGAGTATTTCTAAAAGATTTAATTGTTGTAAAGCCGTCAGTTGAAAGCTAGTGCGATGGAAGCTTTGTTAAAATTTACCTTTAGTTTAAAGGCTATTTACGAAGCTTTTGACTTGACTTAAGGTTTATAACAACCATGTGTTATTAGCCATAGCGTTGATAAGTTGACAATATCAGCGTTTGGGTTTATGGAATTGGTAGTCATTGCTTTGCAATGTGCAATTCGCCAAAATCGTAAGGGGTCTTGGTTAAGTTAGACTGGCTTGGGCCGTAAGGGGTCACGAGCTTACAACTTAATTGTTGTTTAAATGACTTAATGTGTAGTCTCGGTCTAGCTTGCTTAAACGCATAATGTGCGGTAACGTATGTAACCAAAAGCCTAAGTATTGTTTGCTACTTCTATTCAAGTCTTACAGCTTGAATAAACTGTCCAACTAAGTTACTTAAAAAAGGAGGAAGTGGAATGTTATTGCTGGAACTGTAGTTTAGATTGTTTGAGTTTTAACAATTCTCCTGAGTATGAACAGTTTAGTAAACTCTAGTAAACTGTAAGTTGAACATTACGTTTAGTACTAGTGTTATGTTGTAGATTTCGATAACTGGTCTGAACAGGTCTAATACTCAACTAGAGCAAGTAAAATTGTTTAATTGGGTGTGAGTTGGGTTTAGCTGATTTATGACGGTTTAAATTAATACTTAACAGCTAATTGTAAACAAATTATTCATTGCCTTAAGCAGTGACCTGGGCGAGGTAGTTGTGCCTCTTTGGTTTTAATAAAGTTAACAATTTTTCAAAAGTGTTGATTGGGGAACACTGCTGTTAACCCTTTAAGGACGGGTGCGCCCAAATGCGCCCGCTGTTTAATAATGGTTTACAGCTCTTCTACAGGTCAGATCGAAAACTTCCAACCAATTATAGTAAAACTAAAAATGGGATATGAAGGCCAGATCATTAAGTAAAAAAATGACACAGGTTTCATTCCCTTACTTCAAGTAGGTGAGAAGCTATGAATTTATTTCTACAAGTCCATTACGAGGCCGTAGCGCAAATGCAGTCCTTAAAGGGTTAAAGCTGTCTGGGCCCAATTCAGAACTAATTACTGGAAGCGTTGAAACACAGCGCTACGTTGTTGCTAGGAGTGTTTTGGTTACTTAAAACAATATCTAACGTGGTACTATTATGTAATTAAAAAACCGTTTCATTACAGGCTAAGGACGTTGTCAGTTATAAGCTATTGGTTAATTAAAACCTTAAAGTGAGAAAAAAAAAACTATTTTGGGTATATTAACATTTAAAATTGTATTTAATCACGAGTATTCATGGAAACAGAAATAATTATAAAAAATATTTTTTTAGGGTGGATGAGGGGCCTTACCAGGCTATCATGCTTGTTCATTGTGTAGGGTAGTCTACCATGCGAAGGGCATTGTGTTATAATGCTTAATACCTGTACGCCAGTTTTCAGCTTGGTCGTGCGACTAGTTACATAATTTGCACTAACGGGGGTATTAATTAAAGTTAGCATGTTGAAAGTGTGCTTAAACATTTAACATTGCTATTTGAAAACCTAAAACTTATGGTTAAACAAACATTGCTATTGAAAACCTGAAACTAACGTTGTTATTGATACTACCACTAAGTCTTTATAGTATTTAATAATATTAAGTACTTATTGTAAATGGCCGTCCATCCCTAGAAAAAGTTAGCCCGTCGTGAAGCATCGAAAAACTCGCATCAGCTGTATATTTACGTTACGTGGAAATGAACTGAACGCCAACTCTTAATGCACCGTTTGGAAGTGAACTATTCCGTTGTATAGTTGTAGCTCGAGATCAATTATCCCGTTGAAAAATTCCGATAATATCCATGCTCAATTTTCCTAATGGGTGGATTATATTTTCGTATGCTATACGAGCTAATTCTCAGCTACTCCGTTAAAAGGCTATGTGAAATTATTCCGAACTATTCCGTAAAAGGCTTATTCGAAATACCGTTCCTAAGAAGAAACTAAACTAATACGTTCCGAACTAAGCTACGCTAACCCGAACTATCACTTACTGAGGTTATGGCCTTATGGTTGAACTGTTTTTGTCTCTAACGTACGCTGCGACCGTAGTATTGTGCTATACCATCTATGCTAACGTCTCCGAGAAGCGGCAGTAGAAATGGGGCACTTGAATAATTAACTGAAAACGTAAACCACTTAATCGTACAGTCGTCGATTCAATCAGTTTTAAAAATCCACTGAAAATCACCGAATACTAATCTGTGCTGTACACCGTCAAGATCGAAGTTCGAATGAAATCGTTTGAAGGAAGTTCTTAATTATTCAACGGCGGCGAGCCAATCGAGGCTTGCACCAATGAAATCGTTTGAAGGAAGGTGGGGTGATGCTCTAGTGCTAACCAATCATCTTTGTCCTACTGTTGCAGTGTTTCAGATGTCCAGTTGGAGGTTGTGCCATGTGACGCCATCAGGCGGCGATTTTGAAAACCAAAACTACCGATGTTTAATGCCAACTGAGAGGTGCGAAGTCAAATCTGGGGTAAGCGTCAGCTTAGGGCGTTCGTTGAACAGCCAAGAGATTTTGTCATGACTTGACCTGTTGCTGAGCAGTGCTACGGAAGTGCAAGATTAAGAAGTCATCTTTTCTAGGAAGCGAAAAGGAATATTATATTTGAACTGTTTTATATTTGAGCTGTTTTGGACTAATTAATTCTAAATTTAAATTTTATTAAGTTCAAGATATAATTATGAATGCGACTGAGTTCCCAGGATGCAGGCTAGGGTTTTGTTAGGGTGTAGGCTTGTAACTTGTTTTGTTGTTTTTGCTGTTTTTCTTTTCTCAGAATAGGTCCTGAGACGAACCATTATTCTTTTGGAGTACTGGCAAAAAAGGGAAAGACACGTTCAGCTAACGAAGATTAACTGTAATCTAATTCTGACAATTGCGCCTTCGGGGAGAAGATTAAAAATTTTAACAAAAGATCCAAAAT